>QQXO01000198.1:0-43977 GCA_003709845.1 Chaetothyriales sp. CBS 134916 | reverse complement strand
TCGTCGATGCGATATCGGCGGAAAACTCTGCTAGTCGTATGGTGGTTGTCCCACTGTGACCGCCATCGTCTCACTACGAGCGACGGTGATATCGCTATAGACGGGCCGCACCGGGTCACGTGCTGAGTGGTCTTGGCATGTGCGTTCAACATTTTCAGTTGTCCGATATGCCATCAACATTTACTGTGTCCACGTTTTCTTGGTACGAATAACCCTGATTGTACGGTATTGCGTGGCTCCTTACCACTCTCTACCTTGAAAGGATCAAACTACTCCTAGTGACTTCTCCTTGTCTTCGGCAACTCGATTAAGGACTAGCTAGTCGATTCTCAGAGCCAAACCAGTTGTACAATGGATCCTCTGTCGGTGGCGGCTAGCATCATTGCTGTTCTGGGTCTCATGAAGTTGCTCATCGACTATACCAAACACGTAGAGAATACAACCAAAGAGTAGGACTAGTTTGCAAATGAGGCTAGAAACCTTTGCACCCTGTCGACATTTCTGCGTTGTCGAGTAGAGGGGAGCCGTTCCGACGATCCATGGGCAAATCATCGTCATCACCATGTGAAGTCATGGAAACTCTCCAAGCAGGAGGTGGAAAATACACTAACTCGAACGGAGCGACTAAAATCGCTAATTAATTGTGCCTTAATCAATAATTCATGTACGTATAACAACATGGGTGATTGAGAACTTGGATAACACTACAAGGACATTGAACGAAGGCGATCCATAACGATGATGCCGCTATAAAGAAACAGAACAGGCAACTTCAAACTAGCACAAAGCCTGTTTATGACGATGTCATCGTGGTGAAAGGGCGAACTGACAAGTTTGCAGATAGTAAGGTCCATCTACCAATTACCATGCGGCACTTCAGAAGCACCATCCTGAGACAGGGCTGTGGCTGCTCAAAGCTCAAAAATTTCTGACTGGAAAAGCTCGACATCTTCTTTGATGTGGCTTCACGGGAACGGTGTGTTGATATCACTCTATCTGACAAACAGAGATGACAGAGGTTCACAGCCGGTTGTGGCAAGACTGTCCTCAGGTAAGCTCAACCAAAACTATACCTTGACATACCAGTGTCGTAGCGCTACAGCATGTTCTGGAGCAGAGGCAGTCTCATCCGGACATGATGGTGAGCTATTTATACTTTGACTTTAATGATATTGAGAGGCAGTCTTCGCCAAAGGCTATCCGATAATTGTTATTCCAGCTTGCTCTCCAGTGACAATCACTACTTCAGGATCTTGAAGCGCTGTACCAAAAATGTTGGAAAGGACAGCAGCAGCCTTCAGATACCGACATACGGTCACTATGGAACGAGGTACTGTGTCATCCCAGGCAGAAGTTCATTTTCCTGGCGAAGAAAAATGTTAGGTTGAATAAGTGCTGAAGGCTCCTACAAGTAGCTTCGTATATTCACTACCTGCCCTCGCCATATTAGGCTTAGTGTGATGTGTCTCTCACTCACTCTCTTTTCTTGTTCTGAGCCAGCCCAGGAATCCGTTCCCACCATCTCGGCTCGGGATCCTCGACCAGGGGCCGCTGCTTCCAGAACGGCTTTTCGACAGTCAAGTCGGGCAATGTCTTCTTGCCGCCCTTCGCCTTCACCCGTTCGCGTTCTGCTCCTGGTTCTGCCTGAGCCTTTTTCTTTGCGTCCGCTTCTGCAAGCGATGCGAGTGTCGTTGACCGCTCTGGAAACAAGCACCACACGATCACATCGCCTTGTCTCCGCCAGTCATCGTGCCAATGACTGTTGAATCCTCTCCAGCACTCGGTGTACCCGCTTCCGTGCAGGCTGTGTGTCATTTCGGGTTCAAGCTGCTTGAAGAAGACCAGATACTGGGGCCAGGGTCGTCGTCCTTTCCTCTCCCTCCACGTTGACTCCCGGTCTCGGGTGTCAATCTCCAATATGCGTCGCGGTTGTTCGGCAAAGACACCTGGCTCCTGCTTGAGCGTGCTCTTACCATTGACAACCGGCGGATGCCGGGACATGTGACGCTTGAGCCATGCATTGGGCGCATCGTAGAATTGGTCTGCTTCGTCGAGATAGACGACCTTTTCTGTGGCATTAAGCTGAAGCGGTGGTTCACACGTGAGGGCCCACACGTCGATGCCGGGTGATATCTCAGTGGGTGGGTATTGAAGGTGAGATCGCCATGGGGTCGAGTGACAGGGCATGAGGAAACCCACGGTCATGTTTGAGGCTATGGCAGACATTTCACCGGCCGAGATATCGTAGTGTTCTTCAAATTGATGGCGAAGGTAATGCATAACGTTGATAACGCCAGAGTTGTGGATCTGAGATGTGTAGACAGCGATGGTGAGATTGAGGCTGAGAAGCACGAGGAGCAGGCTTGCCTTGAAGTACTTGGTTCGACGAGTTGAGGCCAAGACGGCCTGCTGGAAGACTGGAGCAAAGAAGGCGTAGATCGGCTGAGCTGCAAGAATGTGGAGACCAGGTAGCAGGAGATAAATGAAGCGAACTTCTTTGTGTGAGATGATGGAAAGAACTGCCGGGACGAACAGAGACACGACGGCCAGATCTGACAATACAGTCTGGGACGTTTGGGAAAGCTTTAGCTCGTGCTGCGGCTTTCTGATAGCGTTGTAGATGCCGATCAGCGCAAAAGGAAGCGCGGTTGTTAGAAGGAGTGGATAGCCCTGAGACAGATAATAGTGCCAATCGTTGTTTCCGTAAAAGATAGCGAGGGACTGCACTACATTGAAATAGAGAAAGTTGAGCGGTGGGAATGTCCAGGAGTGATAGAAGATTCGGTCAAGGATGCCTGACAGTCCAATGACCGCGCTTCCACATAAGACCACTTCTCGCATGAACACGATGCACTCAGACTTGCTTGGAGACATCGACCATGACGAGGCCTCAGCCAATGCTCTCTCTTGTGTGCCAGCATATTTCACCAGCCAATGATTCTTGGCACCGCGTAAGACGGCAAGTGCAACAAGCGCAATCCAAATGAGAATGTTCGTAGGGCGCAGTATCGTTGCTAAAGCGGCCGCCAGCAATGCCCATCTGAGGGATGTGGTCTCGCCTATGGCGCATTCCGAAGACCCGTCCCTGTCACGTATGCGTAGTCCGTATGCATCGACCTGCAAATCGCCTTTCTCTTCAGCCGGGACAGACCAGTGCCAGGGCCAATTATACAGGGCGATGATGGTCAGGGTTGTCTCGAGGGAGTTGGAGAAGGTCCTAGTGGAGCAGAACCATTGCCAGGGGCTCACGATGGTCAGGATCAACACCGCTGCGGTCGTCAAGGAGCTTCTACTGTATATAAACTCGGCCAACCTCCATGTGTAGTAGTCCCCGGCTGCTGCAATGAGTGCCTGGCCTATTCGTGGCGCCGCCAGGAGCAAGTTAGCCCTCCATGGTGCTGCCAAGCCCAGGGCAGTGCTGAGAGCCTCAGCCGACTGGTATACAATGGCGAATAAGACAGGATGGATTGAGGAGCGAAGGCAGTTCTTCCATTCCTGGCGCTATCGTTAGTAACCTATTGACCCAGTCTCGCACACACATATTCACTGACCCACGTGATCCATGCCCCAGACCCCTGGCCAAAGGCAAAATTCCAGCCTGGTTCTAGGGCTTGGAAGTACTCGTCTGGCTGGAAAAATGTCTGAATAACGGAAGCATTAAGAATCCTCGATGCAACTAGAAAAAGAAGTACATCTTCTCCCCCGAGACGGTTCCCCTTTTGAGGTTTCACTGAAGACGACTCGCTGCTCAAGCTATGCGTCTTCTTTGCATCATTCTCATCAGCTTCCACGGAAGGACGCTGCGGTGGGAGGGTTTCGGACATCACAACAAGCCGTCATTATTATCCGAGCCCAAAATATAGATGGCAACCTCCAAGTCACTGGCTGAATCAGTGGGTTCAGGGGTGGCAGCACCCGGTGTTTGGCGATGTTATCTCCGAGCTAACTTTTATGTTATACCCTTTCTGTCCGACCTGACTACACCCGAAGGTCATAATAACACTTTTCCTATCGCTTGGCCTATCAGTGATAAGTCTTATTTCCCGAATGAGAGCCTCAACTTTCAGAGTAAATCCCAAACTAGAAGGAGAATACCTTTGGGTGTTTAATGATGTGAGTGTCATCCACACAAACCAAGGGTGACGCTCCCGAGACGCTTGACGGCAATAGGAGTGACCGAATGTCCCTTTAGCGCAATTGGACCTGGAGAGCTCTACATAGTGTGAACCTCGCTCAAGATACACCATCAGTCAAGTCTTCCAAAAAGCGAGCGGCAAAGCCAAAGTTGGGTGCTAGTTCATGTCACGTCATGTCACGTGCAGGAAATTCCTCGGCATTGTCCTCCCGAAGCCTACCAAGTTCTAATATTTTTCTTTAAATACTTTCTCAGCATACATCGCGCCGACGTTCGACACGAGGCAGCCCAGACCTAGGTCCGATCTTTGAGCTCTCCCTTTCTGATCATATTCGTTTTCATAAACGAGGCAACCGCAGCTCGTTGTGAATTAAACTAAGGTATTTGCCTGGGCATCTCTAAGCAAAAGCAGGCTCGTCCAGCATTTCGGTTGTTATTCTTCATCCTCCCTCCAGAATATTCAATAAATGAGGCCCTCGGCCTTCCTGACATAACCCAGTGGTCATCGAAAGATGATGACGCAAGCATATCCCGTGTGGAATATTAACGATGGACTCGGAAGCATCTCTGAAGCGTCGCAAGACGCTCTTGGCTTGCGAACATTGCCGGAGTAAGAAACTCAAATGTGACGGTGCCCATCCTGTCTGTGGCCGTTGCTTGAGGAGGGGTTGGGGCCCTGATCAATGCACCTGGAAACACGTGGATGGGCGAGATGAAAATGGAGAAGATTCGTGAGTCTGACTCTGCTTAGGAAGCATTACGGAGCCATAGCTAGCGTTGGCAGTGGCTGATTCTCGCCCAGCACCATCGTCCAAGAGTTACGGGAGAGGATACGACAATTAGAAGAAAGCCACGAGAAATCTTACCCACACACCGATCCAGCCTCTTGCCTTGGATCATCGTCTCAAGTTAATGGCCAGACTCAGACTAGTGCTCCCGTAAAGGTGTCTGAATTCAAGGGAAATATGAATGCTGTCAGCGCGCTTGAAGGAGCACTGACCGGTGAACCTCAGAGGGAAGGTTACGTTGGGCCATCCTCTGCGGCTGCGTTCATGAATCTCATTCGACGCGCCGTTGATCCGTCGTCTCCGTCCTCGTTGCAAATGCCTCCAAATCGACCGAAGGCAGATATGACTACAGTAAGTTTGAATGCTCCTGAGGCACTTCCTCCTCGAGAGATAGCGGATAACCTTATTTCCTTGTATTGGAATTACGCGCATCCAGTCAATCCTTACCTGAACAAGGCGAGATTCGACCGCATCTATCGCAATATCTGGACTGGCCAGCCCATAGTCAATCACCCACATCCCTTGATGAGGATCACCGAGCAGGATAGCGTCGCCATGGTTTATCTGATGTTTGCTCTTGGGTCGCAATACTACTCCGATTGGGGGAAAAACGGCATCACACAAGCCAACAAATTCTACAGCGTTGCACGCACATTACTAAATCAACACATGCTCCAGGTCGAAGACCAGTCTCTGCAACGCGTGCAGGTGATGCTACTGATGACACAATACTTGAATGGTGTCAGCAAAGCCCACAAAGCCTGGAGTGTTTTGGGAACAGCCATCAGGGTTTGCCAGCATTTGGGTCTTCATCTGCCCCAGGCATCATCCGCCTGCAACCTACGCAATCCTGTAGATAGAGAGCTGGTTCGAAGGGTGTGGTATGGATGCCTTGTAAGCGAACGTCTCATGTGTATGATTCTTGGACGCTTGCCAATGGTACCAGCAACTTGCGCGCATGCCGTACCCTTGCCCCAGGAAGTTGACGAGGACGCCTTTCAATCTGACATGCTCTCAGAGGCCCTTCTTGAGCAATATACTATCGAAGCCAAGCGGGCAGGTAGCACGACAATGATCTCGTTCTTCATTTTGTCTGCTGAGCTATCTGATATTGTCCAGGACATGCTATTCGCTTTCTGTGCGGATGAAAGCAAGAATGAAGAAACCCTGAGCTACGATTCCTTTTTCGTTGGGCCGAATTCAGTATTTGAGATCGACCACCGGCTGCGAAAGTGGGGTGCAAAAGTTCCAGTCTCCTTACGAATCGATCAACAAAGCACACCAAAGAGCACTGAGAGCAAAGCAACCGAGATTTTTCGACGACAGGCAGTGGTGCTGCGACTTCGATACTTACAAGCAAAGATCTACCAACTCAGGCCCGTCCTGGCAAAGGTTGTCACTAGTCACCGATTACTTCATCGACGGGGCGCCACCATCGCCACGGAAGGATCACTCATCAACGATCTGAGCTACCGAACTGGATTACAGTGCTGCTTGATATGTGTCAAGGCTTCCATTGAGCTTATTGAGATTAGTAAGAATCACCTTACGACCGCTGAAGCGTGGGGTGTTAAGCCGTTATGGCTTGTTGGAGTGCTACATATTTACCTTGCTGCCACTGTACTCCTGGCAGCAAGGTTGGCTCCAGCAATCACACTGGGAGAGGTCGATGATTTTGCCATAGATTATGCCTGGCAGCAAGGTCTATCTGTTCTGAGGGAGTTTCAGTATGACAACGCGTCGGCCCAGCGTTGTGTGGCAGCGCTCGAGATCCTGTACCGGAAGCATCCGGGCAACAGAGAAAACAGCGAGCGATCACAAACGATGAAGGCTGTTGTACATGACGGCGAACATCAACAGAACTACCTCGCGACACTGCAAGCCGCTGAACAGGTGGCAAGCGACACCTTGGATAATGAGACTGAGTTTCCCAAAGACACCAATCGATGGCTGATGGACTTCGACTTATCCGATCCTTATGACATGTCGTGGTTTGATGTCGCGCCTGACCTGGACCCTTTCATCGACCAGGCCAACTTTGTGACTGCATCAGCAAATTGGTGGGCTACTCACTGAGAACAGTTAAGCATGCTTTGGAATCGGTCTTGAGCAGGACGGCTGTTTAAAGCTGGCCCAAAGACTTTTCAATGTACAGGCGACACTCCCACGGCTGAAGTACAGTGGCCGAATTGCTAACATTAGAAATGATGAGATTGAAGGCGTCCTTGTTGCTCCCACCAGGCCAGTGGAGATCACATTCAACCTCCGAGAAGTTCAGCATCACAATTGCAAGTTGTCCAGATTCGGCCCGTTTTTCGAATGTCCAGGAATGCTCATTTTCAAAATCATGAACCTTGTAGCTGCCATGCATCAATATCTCGGCATACTTCTTGCGAATCTTGATCATCGACTTCCAGAATGCAAGCACACTATCCCCGCTCTTGCTTTGGTCTGCAACATTGATCGATCTATAGTTGTCATTGACTCTCATCCACGGCTTGCCCGTCGTGAACCCGGCCTGTTTCTCGTTCGACCACTGCATAGGTGTCCTACCATTGTCACGAGCCGTCTCGACAACGCCTTTCCAAGCCTTTCGCAGCAGTTCTTGGTCACCCGGAAACCGCTTCTGCATGTCGCGGTAATAGTTGATTGAGTTGAGATCCTTGAGATCATCAATCGACCAACTCTCTGGAATGTTGGTCATGCCAATTTCCTCCCCTTGATACACCCACAACGTGCCGCTCAGCGTCGTCGTCATCATACACAACACCTTTGCTGCTCGCTCCCAGTATGCTATATTCTTCGTACCATGCCTAGTCACACTCCGCGGAAGGTCATGGTTTTCTTTGAACGTTGTCCCCCACGCATTCCCAGTCATGATGAGATCCTGTGTTTTCTGGATCGCTCTCTTAGCCTCGGGTAACTTATATCCTCCCACCTCATGCGGCGGTGAAGCCCACACACCGCCCAGAGCAACATATGCGAAATCAAAGCCACAACTCAACTCCCGTCTCTCTGCGCCAACATACTTCATCAGCGTGTCATAATCGACCAGCGGCAACTCTCCGACCATGAGTGGATCTCCGTCAACATACTTATCCAGCACCTCGCGCCTGATCTCGCGCCAAAATTCATGAATCCTTGGCCCGTTTCTGATTCCGTCGTTTGGACTCCCATACGGGTAGAGTCGCTCATCGACCACACCGTCTTTGAAACTCGGATCCTTGGAATATATCCCACAGGTGTCAACTCTGAAGCCATCAATCCCTTTCTTGAACCAGAAGTGCATTGAACTCTCCCTGATAGCGGCTCTGACGTGATCCTGCTCCCAATTCAAATCCGGCTGACCTTTTGCGAAGATGTGCAGATAGTACTGACCCCTCTCCTCAACCCACTCCCACGCACTGCCACCGAATACAGAACCCCAGTTATTCGGTTCCTTCCTTGTTCCATTGGTGTCAAAATTGGGATCTTTCCAGATGTAGAAGTCTCCATACGCTCCGTCTCCCACTTTCCCCCTCAGACTCTGCTGGAACCACTTGTGCTGTTCAGACGTGTGATTCACCACCAAATCCAGCAGCACCCGGATGCCTCGGTGATGCGCACTTTGGATGATCGCTTCCATGTCGCTCATTGTGCCATACGCCGGGTAGATGGCTTCGTAGTCGCTGATGTCGTAGCCCATATCCTCCTGCGGACTGGCGTACATCGGGGAGATCCAGATGCAGTCAATTCCCAAATCGGCCAGATAGTCGAGTTTCGAATTGATGCCGGGCAGATCACCGATCCCATCGCCGTTTGAATCGAAGAATGAGCATGGGTAGATTTGGTAGCAGGTTGCGGATTTCCACCAGCTGAGGTCTGTTTTAGGTCTAGAGGAGGCTATGTTTGTCATGGCTGCCTGGGGTAACAAGTGGTGGGTTAGCAGACTGGGAGATGATGGGAACTATATATATGATCTCTATGAATTCTCCAATGTCAGGGTGTTCCTTTTCTCCGACGTGTGTGATCAACTGCTGCTTTTCAAGCTGCAAGTCGGGGTTATCCGTCTGAGTATGAGCCCGCTTCACGAGGCTTATTAGACAGCCCTGAGACAACGGTGAATTGCACGGAGAAAATCAGGAGGTGCCTACCCCTCTGCGGAGACGGTTGATCTACTACTTTGGGACGCGCTGTGGAGTCAACCCAAGATGGTAGACCTTAATTAAGTGGTCGAAAATGGCGGGTGCCTTCCTGGCTGATTTGGAGAATGATGACCAAGGGGACGTTGAAAGGGGCAGGCATATGATGAGATGTCAACCAGGAAAATGGGATGGTGGCTAGAAGAGTGGCCCATTGGTCATGGAAATGCAAGTTGTTCTCAAGCGGTGTTTATGCACTATCTACAATGCTCAAAGAGCCTCTGTCCACGCAATCACTGCCTGTCCCGTCATTTCCCTCTCTGGTTTAGGTTAATCATTTACTCCACACTTTTTTTAACGCCAGCTAATATTACAAACGGCGTGAATAACGATAGATTTCTTATGCTTGCTTACAAAATTCGGGATGGCAAGGAGCTCCGAGAAACAAAGCGAAGCTCGAAGCTAAGTTACTGTTAATTGGTTAACTAATTATATGAGTGCCTGTTCGTCCCTGATTTCTGTCGTTCCTCCCTAGACTGTCACCCAGCAATCCGAATCCCAAGCTTGCGGTACTCATCCATGGGAAGAGAAAGAGACGTGGGACTCAGAAATGGCTAGTAAGAGTGCCTTCTTGACTTGCAGAAGCTGCACATAGTATGGAGCAACTATGTCATTGTCATATCTCTGGCGCTCCATTCCACCCGTGGAACAAAGTTAGGGAACTTCTTGCAAAAGCGTAAATCGAGTTTTTGGGTTAAAGTACAGTATTTGTTTCCACAACGCGTGTTACACTCATGCACAGTCTGCATTTACTGGTACTAATGGAAGATGCGAGACATATACCATGCAGATCATGACTCAGTTGAGTCTGCCTCAACATTCACGAGACGTGGTCAGCTCTGAGGCAATGTGCGGTGTTGATTTTGTCGGCTTTCGGACCTATGGTCGGCAAGGAGCTTCCTGAAGTCATGATATACCCATACCGCTCGTTACCAATGCATTGACGGCCACACTGTTCCCTGTCCTGCAATTGCCAAATTGAGAAAGACATGCTTCATAAACGACAGAATATCTCACACTACCGAGAATCTAAAGCGCGATATGCCTTGTGCTTCCGGATGCCTGGCCAGAGGTGCAAACTGCCATAGACACCTCGTTCATTCTGTGCACTCGACGACAAAAATTCTCATAGTAAATCTCTCTGCCTGATCAGTCCCCTCGAACACTAAGCGGCTCGTTTGATGGTCGTAATTTCGATCTCTTTCCGCTTGGGCCCATGTCCAGTGATAAATAGAGACCTGTTCAACTTTGCAACACCATCACATAAACAACACGGTTTGAATTTAGAGATCGAGGATCTGCTGCCAATTCCGCCAGACACAATGTTCATTCAGTAGTCTTTCACCAAACAGAATCGAGAAGATGCTCGATCTTTCGAACCACTGACAGCCTCGTTCTGTGCTTTCCTTATGGCCTAAAGGCATACAGTCAAGCAATTGACTTCGCTTTGTATTCTCATAAGCCTACACTATCTCTCGCGTGATCCAGGGCCTGTTGATGAAAACAATTTTGGCCTTCCGCTCCTAGTGAGTATCAACAGTGTGAATATCCTCTTGGGGAAAGGACGAGTCGTGTAGAACTAATTTGAGTCTGGTGTGAGGTTTAGACAACGGATTTCACTGAAGGGGTCAATCGCGGAACAAGTACCAAGAGCTGGCATGGGTGAATGAGAACCGTGCTTGATAGGCCAATAGAGATCTGACTAAGATGGTAAGCAAGCCAGATGTCTATTACACTGAACTAGTCGGCTGGGTTGATGTGAGTGCTAAAAATGGTAAATAGGCCACCTGGTTATGACGAACGGGGTGCTGTTAGAGTAAATACCAATCCGGAACTAACCTAGAACGCTCATGATTAGTGGGTGCCTCCCTAACACACAATATTGACCTAGCCATCTCGACCTGCCTCCATGGGGCTCTCGGTCGAAAATTAAAAGTGGTTGTCGTAGGGGCGGAGAATGCCAGCAGAATGACACAGTTCTGAAGGAGGGAGCTCCGCAAGCTAGGTCATCATGCAGTGGATCGAGGACAGCTTTATCAAGTATATATTGGCTCTGACGGCGTTGGGACAGTTGTAGCATGTAGGAGAATGCTGTGCACTGGATAAGAGTGGCTTCGGAGCGCATGGATGGTGTCTTGTGTGGGTAAGGATCCAATCACCCTTGCCTCCGTGGACCCACTGCACCTCTACCGAGCATGTTGCCAACTTCCACAAACTCGGGTCGGACAGGTCGAAAGTTTTGGGGCTTCAGATCATTATAAGGGCGTTTTTTGTTTCATTTGTCGTTTCTTGTCATCACTGAAGCTCTTTCTTTCCGGCACAGAGTTCGTCTGCGTCGTTTGTGAGAGCAGTGGTCGGGAGTCGGATTCGGGCATTTATGGCCATCCCATGCAACACATCGTTCGACAACCAGACCCTCTAATGCGGCTCCACGGACTCGTGTAGACATTTCTTCGTCCTGACTGGCCTACATTCAATTGGGCAAATCATCTACAGACTTGGACCTCTTGCGGCTAGGGCAACTATCTTGAATTCCCAGTCCGCCCCTTTCCCAGCCCCAAGCAAAGCACCAGTTGGGCAAGGGTGATTTGGCTTCCTCGCGCAGGATAATTTGTCTTGCCAACTGTCAATATGGTTCGCCAGTTCATGGAATACGATGCTGGTGACTCTCGACGTCTCTCCGCGCGCTCTCGGAAGCTCACGGCTAAGGCTCAAGCACTCTCGGGCTCGAGATTTCTGCCGCACGATTCAGCAAACATCCCAGTTTCCACCAAATCTACTGACTCTCTCCCGGCCAGTCCAAATCCAGTCCTGGGCGGTTTGAATGCTGGATCGAAAATATTAGCGACATCGGCCGATGAGCAAACGTCTTCGGCGAGTACAGGATCGGAATATTCTCCATTGGATCTCAATCAGATGACAGGCGGTGCTACCGAGGCTGAAATTGATGAAACAACTATCAATGAGTCTTCCAAATGGTCTTCAAGGCGAGAGCGAAAGCGTACGGTCAAAGTACTGGGGACGGAGGCGGTCAAGGAAGCCGCAGCGCTTTCTCGCAAACGCTCAGTACCTCCATCTCAAGAAGAGCCACGATATAAGATGCGACCGAAGCGAAAACCAACTGCTAAAGTACTAGACACGAAGCTTGATGAGGCGCTAGATGAGTATCTGGATGAGGCGTTTGATGTAGATCTCATTTGGCCGAAGGAAAAGCCGCGACGCAACGTGCAACGGGAATATACGAACGGTTTGGAGATGTCTCCTTCTCGCTCCAGACATCTATTTTCTGGCGAAAGCGAGGGGGCTCCGCTGATCTCAGATCCGCCCACAGTGAAGACCAATAGGAGGACGAAACGGACAGAGGAAAATGACGTGGGGTTACTCAAATCAGGCCGCTCCGAGAGTTCTCAGAAGAAAGCAGGTCCTATCAGACATAGCGAGCCCTCTGTTGGAGCGGGACGATTGTCAACTGTGAATATGTCCTCGCAATCCCTGCGGGAGCATCCAAAACAACGCACAAAGGCCAGGAGGCGCGCAGGTTCTGCTCTAGCTGCGTCCAGAAACGCACGTTCCCAGATTCCGGACATTCATATCACCAATTCCAATAGGACAAAACATCCTAAACACTCCCCAAAGCGCAGAAAACGGGAGACTGCTACTGCTCGCACTCCTGAAGAAACAGTTGTGACTGAGATTTCTACCCCGACTATGGCACCCCAGCCAATCCACTCCGACAATACACAGGCGGAAGAACCAACAGAATCTGACACTGTGCACGAGCCAGAATTGCCTAGCTCCCAGACAAGAATGATTCTCACCATGCCCTTAACAACGTCGTCAGTCAAAAGCCCTCCTAGTTTTCCGGTCCAGGTCCGCAAAGCTGAGTTCGTGGACAAAGGATGTCAATTGTTCTGTCTTGACGCCTCCTCCCGCATCCTTGCGTTTGCAGAAATCGCGGCCGAGCTCCCAGAATGTGATGAGGACGGAAGCCGCGATCCTGGAGCAACGGATTCATCTTTGTATGAAAGATGGCTTGAGCTTGGTAGAAGTCGCTTCTGTGTCTGCGGCAAGTCCGACATCTCTGCAGTGCGATCTGTTCTTACGGAGGACGAGCTGACACAAATTCTGGAGCCGAATGGAATCACGCAGCTGAAGGCCAAGGATGATGTGCATGGGTGTTCGGTGAGGTCACCCACGATGTCGCTCCCGCGTGTAAATACGATTGTCAAAGCTTCAGAAGGACGAAGGGTTTCGGCTCTCTATACTCAAGTCATTGCTGGAAGTGCGCCATCATGTCATTCAATGACTCAGTCACCGGCTTCAATGGCACTGCCAGCACGCCCATCATCAGTGCCACGACGAGCCCAGCTAAAAGGACCCCATAGACCTTTCGGCCTTCTTGGTCCGGAGTTGGACCAAGATGGGTTGCGCGAGGACCATAACCTGCCTGAGCGAGTAATAGTGTGCCTCTGATCTGCCAAGAGTTTGAGGACGAGAAACAATGGTAGAGCAGGAGAGCGTGGTGAATGAGGCCGTGGGCATAAAACGGGCATGATATAAATGATGACATCCCCAAGCAGCCTTAATACTACTCGACATAAAAGGACAGAGTCTACGCCTTCTCTAGCCAAGCTGTAGAAGCTTTGCGGAAGAGCACCATGGCGGCCGTAGCTTGAGAGGGGCCATGCTTGCGGATTCGAGTGCTCTTCAAGGTTGGGCGATGAAGTTGATGTTTGATCATGGTTTGATTGAAAGCAGTAATGTGCCGTATACTCTGGTATCGGTATCAATTCTGCAACCAATCCTAATGAGTAGCTTATCCTGTAACGCACTCTTGAAACAACCAATTAAAGTAGGCGTAAATTCGCACGCGTCAAAACGCGTCTGTCGTGGCGTCTTCCAGAACGCATCCCCAAATCTCAAGAAAAGCCCAACAAATTTCCGGCATTGAGTTAAAATGTCAACAGAAGCAGCGAAGAAACGCGGTAGACCAAAGAGAGCGGCCCTTGAAGGTGAGACAACTGTGGTAGTTACAAAAGCAGTCGGCTCTGCAACCACAGCGGCAGTAAGAGCGAAAGTGACCAGATTGAAAAAGGAAGATGCAGAAGGTGTCGAGAAGGTGGCCAGCTCTGCTAAGACCATCAAAGTCAGCAAGGTGAAGAAGATTTCAAAAGTCGACGAGGGTAGCACGAGTGTGTCGTCGTCGTCGAGCAAGACAAAAACAAATTCAAAGCGGACAGCAGCGGCCGCCAAGAAACCAGCAGAAATCGAGGTCAACCCTTGTTCTGCAGCTACGTTGTCACCGCCGCTGTCAGAGGAGCGGTCGTGGTCGATAATTCTCGAGCAGGCTCGGGCATTTTCAACAACGTCCAGATCAATATCTGAGCAAGTGCATGAATTAGTTGAAGGTAGAAAAGGTCAGCTGGAGAGAGGTGAACGCGGCACGGAGCCAGCAGCATCTGCATCTGCATCTGCATCGGCGAATGGCCCTGCTACAAACACAACAGCAACGATGACGACGGCGACTACCACTACCACCATGGCCGCGCCTAGTACACCACAGTCCGCATTCGTCAGTTCCTTCCTCAACGACCCAGAACCAACACCGACCCCGCCGACGGCACCATCCAGGAGGAAGCTCGATGAATACTCGATCGATGAGCCGACAGAGCCTCAAGCCAACGCAGACATGATTTCCAGTGCGCCGTCGTCTCTGCAGGAGAGACCGTGGCAGCAGCAGCAGCAGCAATCATCATCGGTGTCCACCCCGCCCATCACCGCCAACGCCAACGCCAACGCCAACGGCTACCACATCATCGAGAGCATCCCACAACTCCGCGCATACACGACCACAAGTTTCAAGGCATTGAAAGGCAAACCGCCGTCATCGCCACCATTTGCAGCGATTTCCTTTTCGTCCAGCAGCTTCAAAAGTCTAAAATCCGAGACCACCACTACTGTTACTGCTACTGGTACTACCCAACCCAGCACCGCGGCATCCCAGCAGTCACAACCACGCCGGCCTCCACGGCCCCCCATCTCCCGTCCCCCAGAGGGCGGCTACAACCCCAGGCACACGCCGGGCCGGCCGGTGCGACCGACCGAAATGGCGTACGAGCAACTGGTCAAGACGAGTGAATTCCGGCAGAAACGGCGGCAGTGGACTGGGTTCATTGTGGCGGCGCCGATTGCGATCGTGTTGAGCTACGAGTTGTGGCGACGGTGGCAGGTGGAGAGCGAGAGGAGGGTGGAACAGGCCAGGAGGATTGCATCTGGTGGTGATGGTGGCAGTGGTTGTGGTGATGGTGGCAGTGGTGGTGGTAGTGGTGGTGGTGGTAATGGCAAGGTTAGTAAGGGAGAAGAATATTAACAAGAGGAAAAAAGAGAAAGCTTAGTTGTATAGAGTGTAGATAGGAGGCATGCATGCATGTATTATCGTTTCTCTGCTCTATGTCATAAGAATGCTTTCTTTTCAAAGTGCTGGGATAGTTGGGCTTTTTATTTTCTCCTGTAGTCCATCACTGTGCACTGCTGAGTTATGGCCAGCCAGCCAGGACGGGCATGCATCAGCCTTGAACATACTGAGGTCGGTCATTTCGGAAGGCAAATCTCCTCTTCAAGCATGATGATATGCTGACGATTCGATTCGTGTTTTACAGCTTGGCCTCAAAGGTAGTGCTGCCAGTCCAGGCATCGCCGCCCTCCAGCCTGGTCCAGTTCAACACGGTGCCTGGCTCGATGCAAAGATACCGCTTCCAGCCGTCGTTGGGCTCAAAGTCAGCCATCGCTTTGACCTTATCCTCCCATGCGTTCCACACAACAACATTGGGCAGCGCGTCTCTGGTGACAACAAAGGTGGGATTCCCGGCCTCCTTGACTACAACAGCAGCATCTTGGTTGACACTGCTAGCGACTGGCAGGGCGTAGACTCGGTCGGTCTCGGCCGTGATTGCCAGCTGCTGGCTGTCTTCTTGGAAGGTCTTGCCGCCTCGGACCTTGTCGACGTAATGAGTGTTGGCAAGACCAGAGACGGTGGTCTTGGAGATGTCCTGTGTGTGTATGTTAGCACGTTGCTTGGAGTGTCCGCTGCTGCCGGTGAACATACCTTGATGGCCAGATATGTGTGGAACAGAGCATGAAATTCAAACGGCGTGGTGCCCTCATTCTTGACCAGCAGACTGAGCTGCAGCTTGTCCTTGCTCAGAGAGACACTGTAGACCAGGCCAAAGTCATAGTTCCACTTCGACCGCACGCTCTCGTCCAGCTGCTGTGGGCCTAAGCCAAAGTCGAGCTTGACCGAGTCGTTACTCGTGCTCTCGGAGCTGCTCTTGCCCAAGAACTCCCAGGTGCTGTTCCTCGCAAAGCCGTGCTGGGGTAATTGGCCGGTGGTGTGGTCTTTGACAGGCGGACCAAAGTTGGGGAACACGAGAGGGACACCGCCGCGGATTGGCTTGGTGCCGTTGAGGATGGCGGCGGTGGAGAGAAAGAGCTGCTCCTGGCCAGTGGATGTCTTCCACGAGGTGACGGTGGCGCCGTACAGATAGACCGTCACCGAGTCGCCTGAGGGAAGGCGGGCCGTGAGGACGTCATTGTCCAGGTCGACGGTGGGCTGCGGCATGAGGGGCGAGGCGGGGAGTGGTGGCGGGCGGTGCTTCCGTGCCATGGTCCGAGAAGAGAGAGAGGGACGAGGGGCTTCTTATGTTGGTGCGATTGGGCGCTGCACAAGTGGGCGGGCCACTGACGCTGAGTGGGTGGGCAGTTCTTCGCTCGGTTCGAGAAAGGCAATATTCCTGCATCGCTCTTTCCCATGTTACGCACGCACGCACGCAAATGCCGCCAGACACGCGTTGCCCCGCCATGACGTTACGGCATTGGCGGTGGAACGTGGTTTCCACAGCCCACAAGGGCGTTCCTTACTCCTGTACTATTGCTGTATTTTAAGCTTAAACAGCGCGTGGGCACGAGCGGCAAGTTTGGCGACAAAACTCAATGTCATGCCTCAATAATAAATGAGATCGAAAAAGTCGACGCAATAGTACCCATCGCACGCGCCGCCGGCATGGGCAATTCGGCCTCCAAAGGCGCCCAAGCATCGGGCAAGGCCGTGTCCCGAGCTGGGGCTGGCAAGAAGAGGCAGTACCCGTCCTCACCGTCGCTGCCTAGCCAGGCGCCTTCCACACCTCCACAACAACAACAACAACAACAACAACAACAACAACAACAACAACAACAACAACAACAACAACAACAACAACAACATCAACATCAACATCAACAACATCAACATCAACAACATCAACAACAACAACGTCAACATCAACATCAACAGCACCAGCACCAGCAACCTCCGCCATCCGACGGCCACACCGACTTCGTCAACCTGGACGCGCGAGACCCGCACTTTGCCTTATCGCTCTCCCGCCTTGGCCCGGTGCGCCGCACACCAGAAGCCACTCGACCCTCGCCCCAATCCTTCTCTCTGTCCCATCTCCACGACTCGCCACCGACGGGGCAGCACGTCTTCCCCTCACGCAGCGCCGCCAACAACCCGGCCATCGCCATCGTCAACGCCCGTGACAGGATAGCGCGCAGATTCGCGGAAGAAAGTGAGGACCTTGGAAGGAAGGCTTTTGCCGGACGCACCCTTCTCAGCGCCAGGGAGATTCGTGAAGTAATCAGTGCCAAGGAGCAGCGGCGCTGGGGCGACAGTGCTATCGAGAAGCAGTTTCATCTCAAGAGCGGCGTGCTCGCCGAGATACTAAGTGGTGGCGCGGTTAAGAATGTGTGAAAGACAGGAAGGACAATCCATACCGTGGATCTTGAGATGAACAGAAACCACCACACAGTCACCAGCTGCAAGGACGAGCGAACGTGCAAAATGGCCAAGACAGAGCAGCAAGCCATCGTAACTGACATGCAAACAAATCGCTCTTGGCTGAACTAGTCCCAAGATCGCCTGCTCAAACCTGAGCCCCAGCTTGAGCTTCAACTCCCTCACTGCTCGTCGCGAGAACAGAGATCGGAATGGATCGTCTAGCGGAAGGAAGAAACCGGCACATATAGCACAGAGCTCTTGACGTCTCCTCTTCAACCACTGGCCTCGCATCTTTTGCTGACTTCCAAGTGTTTGCCTTCTAATTGCGTGGCCTTGCCCTCCTTACTCGGTAGCGGTACTGGCGTTCGCGGTTCCAACTTTCAGCATAGCCACATGCTGTATCTCAAAACACAAATCCGCCACCGCTCTCAGATTAAAACTGCCCTTCACCACACTCTTTGCCAGTTCCAGAGATTGCCTCAAGGACGACACTAGATCCGTCTGTGTCGAGGGTAGGACTGCTTGCTCATCCGCCTGACCAAGGCCTGCCGTCTGCATCTCAATATCTCCCTGGCCTTCACCCACCTGCTGTGCTGGTGCCTCAGCCTGCGATGATTCGAGGAGTGGGTTCGCTTTTGAAGCTTCATCCGAGCCAACATGGCTCCGCGGCAGACTAATCCTCCATCGTTGCTTCCTACTTGGCCGCTTCTGACTGCCCGAACCGCTTGATCGGCCGGTCGGGAGACCATTGTGACCTGCTGGCGAAGCGGGTCCCGACGAACTTGACGACACCACGATCTCATCATAAATCTCAGTGTTAGCATCACGCTTATGTGGAGAAGCCTGGTTGAGGACTGGCTGTGATTGCCCTTGCGACCCTGTCCTTCTTCTTCGCCGCCGCCTGGCCTTGTCTTCTGATTCTGTGGCAGCTCTCTTGCGCTTCCCAAGGCGCCTTGACCCAGCCGATGTCCCGACGGTAGCTACTGGCTCATCAGACGCTTCTTGGTTTGCTTTCTCCCGGATTCTCTTCTCACGATCAAGGGCAGATGATTGGATGGTCTGCTCCTCGCTGCTTTCCCCATCCTGCGCAACTTGTTCGCTCGAGCCGTCTATTCCTTGTGACCACTCAAGGTCGTGACTGAGCTGTGACGCGCTCATTTCCTCCAGCTCATCGCTGGTGGTTTGACTAGACGGTGATTGCGCTGTACCTGCTTGAGCAGGCTCTGTAATGATTCCTTCCAAGGTCACTTTGTTGGGCTCTTGGCCTGCCTTGGCCGCTCCGACTTCTCCATCGTTCCCATCCAGCGCACTAGGGAACTCGTCATCAATCCGCATAGGCGAATCAGCGTTTGATTGGGCTCGCTCATTTGCTGTCTTGACGGTGGAATCTTCCTCCTTTGTCGGAGAGTCTAAGAAAAGCTGCTGGTGTTCAAACTCACTCGCCTCTGCTAGCGGCCATGGTATGTCGTACACAGCCGAGCTTCGTTCTGTGTTTCGACCTTGCATTGAGGGTGGTGATGACGGTATATCAGCCTCCTCAATTCCACGGAGAGGCCGTCCTCTGGGCGTGGGCGACGGCACTGCGTCTACGTCCCCAGCGTCATGTGCATCCGGAAGTGTTGGCGTTGCCGGTCGCTCTGCCATCGAAGCCGCTTTCCTTGCAAACTCACAGTCTCGCGACTGACTTCGACTGCTCCGTGGTCGCGGACTTGACCTGAGGTCTGCAAACACCACCCCCGGCTCCAACCGCTGTTTCTCAAGCACCTCTTTCTGTCGCTCTGTCAATATCTGCGAGTCGACCTCTTCTCCTAGGGGGGATGACTCTATAGTTACAAAGTCGATTTGTGAATCATCGTGTCTGCTTTTTCGTCCTGACCCTTCTCTTGTGTCCGTAGCCTTTTTCTTGCCCTCCTCAGTCTTGTCGATGGGGAGTTCCCCGACCTCCTCCACATCGTTGACTGTTGTTACACCTGCAGCCCTAAATTGAGGGCCGGCCTGTGCTTGGGTTTCATAGACGGGTGAGGAGACAGCAGCTTCATCCTCCTCTCCGCCGTCAATGATAAACGGCATCTCTAGTTCCACATATGGTCTCAGCCGAGAAATCGCTTGCTGCAGCTGTGGTCCAATCTTCAGATTTGGGGCATCTCCGAAATGCTTGTTCCAAAGAGTCCCCACTATATTGACTGTCGTGCTGTGTGTGGAACTAAAGGCAGCCGCGAAGACATCATCTAGATCTGCAACGCAGGAAGGCGCCACCGTTTCAAGAACTTTGAGGGTAGACATACTCACGTCGTAGGGAGCAGATTTGTCTGACAAGCTCTTGCCCTCGTCTCGCAACCATGATGATAGGCATGGGCTCAGCAACACTAGGCAGGGTAGCACCGACTGCCTGGGCAGGTGTTCAAGTACTTGACATAGTTCCCTTGCTTGCCAGATCAAGTCATTCGGACCTGAAGCTTCCTTCTTGCTTTCAGTCAGGACGAGACTGTTGCCTATGACCTTGAGACACTTCTTCAAAGGCTCGGACAGATTGTCTTTTGTGACGGGTCCGTGAAGGACCTGGTCCTCAGAGAGAGCAGTGAGAATCTGACAAAGTAATGGGCAATGTCGCGAGTGAGGACACTGGTCTAGAAGTTCCAGCATTGGGGCAGGGCCGAGCTCCATGACTGTCAACCGTGTCAAGGTTTTCAAAGCTTGAGGGCTCATCTGACCACCTCGTTCACCTTCAGAGTCCTCGACATGGCTTGGTGCCCACAGTCGCGCGATTAGGCCCATGATGGCCATCATTGCTGAACGCATGTCCTCGCTCATCTTAATTTCTTTGCTTCCAGCATCGCGTGTTGCTCTCAAAAAGTGTCTCCAGGCTTTGGAGATAAAGGCTTGGTCGCTTGATCCAAGCAAGCCCCACGAGCTGTATCTGAATAGAACTTCAAAAATGCTAATCACACCCTCGCACTTCCTACGGATCCACTTGCAGTCGATTGTGGGAAGCTCTTCGGGCTCGACCGACCGATTCTCGTGTGCTCTGTTCTCGTTCCACACTTTGGTAGCAATTCTCGCATCCCACAACAATGCCATCAGGATGCGTGAAGCAATATCGGCATTGGCTGGGCTTTTCTCGAATAGAGAGGGACGCAATACTTTGACAATGTACTCGTTCCAGCCTTTGGTATACTGAGAGTGCGAGGTTGCCGGTCTGAAAGTGTAGTAAAGCAAATTGCAGTATGCGGATACGGCAAGCTCGCGAGAGCCTTTGCTCATCTTCTCACGCGGTCGTTCAAGCTGTGCAATAATTGGTTTCACCAGCATTGCCATGAGAGACTCGGAAGCTTCGTGAGGTCGTGCAATAAAAACGAAGCGGTTCCAGGCAAGGTAGGCCTGCTGACGAAGAGCAGCATCACTTCCGTTGAAACATCGTTGGATCACCACTAACCACTCTTTCAATTGCGACCATTTCTCGATCGGCGTGGTGGGGTGATTGGCAAGCAGGAGGATGACGGCCCAAATTTGTGGCACAAGAGCCGTCTCGACATCCTTGTTGCTGATCAGTCTCTCGAGCTTCAGACACATGGTGCTCGCTCCACCACCCTGGTGCTTAAGATCTAGCGCATGTCGGATGTGTGAGCAAATCGAATTCGTTGGAGGAAAGGCCTGGCATGTTTTGCGACCAAGCTCCAAAGCTTTGATGCGCAAGGCTGGAATGGCAGAACACATGCCCAGAAGCATTGGCTCGATCCAGACTTCAGCCTTGGCCTTCATTACTGATCGTGCTTGGTCGATGAGCTTTGTATAAACCATCAACCGTTCCGATGCTGGCCCATTTCCCTTGTAGTGCTCACTCAGGGACCCAAGCGCTTCGATCAATCGGGCAGCGCGCTGGTTGGAAGTCATGATAGATGATCGAAAGTCTTGAGTAGCCAAAAGGTGGAGATAGTGCATAACGACGTTCTTTGGAGCGGTGTGGTCCACTATCACCTGGATGGCGCGATCGGCGAGGAAGAGCCTGAAGTCGTCGTTGAGCAGGGGAGAGACGTCAGGACTCCATACAAGAATAACTGCAACCTTCAAGGCCGACGTTATGAGACTGCTGTCCATAGGACTCGGGCTGCATTTCTGCGACGTGGACAAGTGCATCCGGATGTGCTTGGTGAGCGAGTTGAGCTTGCTCTTCATAACAGCTTCGTCCGGCAGCTCATCACAGGCCCTCATGGTTGAAGCCAAGGTCTGGTAGGCATCAACAAGCACCGTCTTGTCATCTGAGCAGAGCTGCTGGGCAACCGACTCCATAGCCTCATTTAACGATTCCGTTGCTTGCACAGGGCCGTCCATCTTGCCAACTCCTTGCTCCCCCTGTGCCTTCACCTTCAGAATAGGCCGTTTGGAAGATTGGCATTCTCGTGATGGTGGCAGCGGCTTTACTTCGAGCGGCTGATGGCTGGAAGACACGG
Organism: Chaetothyriales sp. CBS 134916; assembly: GCA_003709845.1. NCBI lineage: Eukaryota > Fungi > Ascomycota > Eurotiomycetes > Chaetothyriales > Domatiomycetaceae > Domatiomyces > Domatiomyces globalis. The sequence goes on along the minus strand of QQXO01000198.1, from coordinate 21,610 downwards.
GATCGGACGAGTGGACGTTGGCGAACGGGTGAAATCCCACCTTCTTGCGCGAACCCCAACTCGAGTCCTCGTGGCCCGACGCAGTTGGATCTTCGGGCGTGCTCCTTAGTGGCAGAGCTGAGGGGAGATTGAGCGGCATTTTGCGTGAAGAAGTCGTGGGGGGACTCGGTGGGAGAACGTCGGCGAGAGACATGGCTTTGTCCGTCAGGACAGTGCACCACTAATTAATTACTGAATGCACATGACAGGGTACGGGCAGTATCATGCATGGGCCAGCATGCTACACGACTCGCTGATATGCAACAGCGGAAAACTGAAGACGTTGAGCAATATCTACGGCGCTCCAGAGTGCCTTGGGGAAGTAGCGACCCAAGCTTTCGCCTCTGAACGCGACTTCTCCCCTGGGACGCGTTAATGAGTTTTAGCGCGTTGCGTGATGGCTTTAATAAAGTCAAAACTTAACAGTAATTAATTATTACATCACATGATCATGTCTAACACCTGCATATCATCCTTGGCATTTCGAGACCTTTCGCGACCGCTCGCCTTTGGCCTTAGTTAGGTTTGATATTACGTTAGACTCCAGGCCTGTTCTGGGCGCTGTAGATATTTGCGGCACCAACAATGGCTATTCATGGTCAGGATGGCCCGACCGCAGCTCGAAACTGGCTGGCAGGGTTGCAGCAAGACATACAGGAAGGAGCATTGTCTGACGACCAGCGTACTGACCTTTTGACACAGCTGAAGGTGCTTGGACGCGATTTGAGCAATGTAAAGGCCTTGTACAATAAAAGCGGCTTCAGCGTTCTAGGTCACTACGGGTTTGGCGAATTCCCCAGGAGGACTGCTCGTGAAGCCCTTCGTTGTATGGCCAATGCCTTGTTGCTCATTCCCCAAACTCAGAATTACTTCGCAGACCTGGGCTTCCTACCCAAAGCCGTTGACGGCCTTCGACTGGAAGACAATGAAGACGAGTTCCTGTTGTCCCGTGTACTCTTTCTTATGACCTACAACAAAACGGCCAGCTTCGAGGAGATTGCTGACAAATTTCATCTATGTGACAGTATTATCGAGCACATTCGTCGGCATGCCTCCGATGCGCAGGCTTTGGACAGTGATCCCACGGCTACTTCTGCATTATCGGAAACATTGAAGCTATTATTCAACATTGTCCACGCACACCCCAAGTACGCCGCACAGCTTGCTACGGCTGTGCCTGCACTACTGAGGACAGTCGCCTCCTCAAGCACTCCATCGCCTCCTCTGCAGCCGCCTCTGACGTGGAAATTGAACGCACTCGCAAGCCTGGATTTTTCCGCCAGTCCAGAAGGCGACAATATCGAGGCAAGCCTTGGATCTGATCTACCCGCTACTCTCGACAAACTTATCTCGATACTTGATGAGACCTTGAAAGTCTACAAGGCCTCTCAGCTTGACACGGAGGCTATGCCGTTGATCACGACCTTACAGAAGATCAATGCTGCCGCTGGCGGAGGAGAAACACGACAAAAAATGAAAGCAGCCCTTCTGCCAAAAGATAGTGAGCGAGATCTTCCACTAGGCCAATCATCATCTCTAGCCTCCCGTTTGCTCAGAATCACTACCCACCCAGGGCTGGGAAATATCCCCGAAGCAGTGTCATCATTGCTGTTCGAACTGTCGGACAAAGATGCTGTGTCCTATATTCAGAATGTGGGATATGGGTACGCAGCCGGATATCTAATGACGCACAATATCGCCGTCCCTGGAGGTATCCAGCAGCCTTCGACCGGCAAAGGTTCTGTACCCATCAACCCAGTGACAGGTCAGAGACTTGATCGCGAGCCTGAACAACCATTACCCAATATGACTCGAGAAGAGAAGGAACGAGAGGCTGAAAGACTTTTCGTCCTGTTCGAACGCCTCAAAGCCACGGGCGTGGTCGATGTGCAGAACCCGATCCAGCAAGCGCAAGGGAGCGGCCGCATTGAAGAGCTCGAGGATTCTGACGATTCCAATTGAACGCAAACACCGATAGTAGAGAATCCTCTGACAACTTTTTGTATGTGGCAGCACGTGACTCTTCACATGTGACATGTTACGCACCAAAGTTCCTCGGCCGTGTCTAACTATAAAGCCAGGCCTCGTCTCCTGTCCCTATCATCTCGTTTCTTCCAAGCTTGAGTATTGTTCACCCCGTCGCTCATGGCCTCCCTGGCCTCATTTCTCGGCCTCAACCCGGGCGCCACCAACAAGGTCCCGAGTTACCTCATATGGAATTTTATTTACGCCTATGGAATCCTCTCGTCACGCGGAATTAAGGTGCTCCTGAAGCTCGATCACAATGTTGCACCTCGAGAGGACGTAGCCAAGTACGGCGAGCGGGCGGTGAAATCGGGCAAAATAACGGAGGCGCAATTGGCGTTTGTGAAACGCAATGAAGCCGCTCACGCCAACCGCGTCGAGCATTTCGCCATGTTTGCAGCATCGACGGTCTTGGCAGCAAGTACTGGTGTGCCGAACGAGGTGGTCAACAAAGCTTGTTTAGTTTACACCCTGTTGAGTCTGAGCTATGGAGCGGTGTACCTTCTGATTACGAACCCAGCCTTGAGCTATTTGAGGAGCGTACTGTGGTGGGGGGGTAACGCAACATGCTTCTATCTGCTCTCTCAAGCTGGCAAGAAGTTGAATTCGAGCTGAATGACATCTCTTCAGAGGGATGGAAAGGTCACGGCGGACTGTGACTTATCTAATTGAAATCGCCATGCTCTCTTGGCTAGTGACTCAATGATTATCGCACTGCTGGATAAACTGCTTAGTATGGTAAGAGCTATGTCTATCTACTATCAGTAGGCGCTTTTCTCCAAGAGAGGTCTTTGCAGAGTGCTTATCGAAGAGCGGAATCCATTCTAAACTGATCTCATAATTATAACCAATAGGGATAGGCCAAATTGCAGTATCATTTTGGAATGCGGAATACAATTAAAGTTATCCGCCTGTTTACTAATCGCTGACTAATCATTCACAGACGTGTGCTTAGTAGATAGGATACCATACGATTTGCTTCCCAGAGCGACCGATCCTACTCTTTCACAATCATCATCGAGTTCAGATGCTCGGTACCATTGAGCCATATAACATTGTCCAGAGAGAATCAGGGATACAGGGATATGAACGCCACCTGCAGAAACGGCATTAATTGCAGTAGCAAACTCCCTATTCTCAGAGATATCAAAGTAGTGAGCTCTCTGTTGTTTAGTTATGATGAGCTGATCCTTGCCTACACCAATCTTGAAGCCAGTCTCATCTATATTCCAAATGTTCTTTGGGAATATACCTTCACCTTTGAGGACTGTTTGAAGGCTTTGGAAGTAGGTATTGATGCGTTGCAGATCCTCACAGGTCTGGCGATCAGAGTTTGGCTTCTTTTGGAGCCTCCTATGATAACCATAGCACTGAAAACGAGTAGTTATCTCTGACCAACAGTTGGGTGATTCTCATTTTCAGCTTGGCTACACCGCTCACGTAAAATCGTATTTGCAGAATCAGTTATGAATTCGGCGTGTACTGCAAGGTTAATACGATCAAGCCGGTCAATACACCGACAAATTGCCTTCTACTCTGGGCATATTAGCTTAGTATTAGCTGCTTGTTGACCAGATTTTAGTAAACGGCGCTCTCGGCAATACCAGAGTCGGCAGCGTAGAACGCCAAATCCTCGCGCGACAACAGCGAGTGGGGTGTCTGGGAATTGATCAAGGTATCAAAGAGCATTTTAAACACGTGACTCCATTGTTACAAGTAAAAACACGATGATTTCACTGAGTAATCGCGATTTGTGTGCTAGTCGTATGGAAAAATGGCTATATCGGTTATCAGCAGATGTAGGGACCAACCTCCACACTCCAGGCCACGACCAGTCACCATGGCCATGGCCACCAGCTACCGATCTGCCAACCTCGCTCACCCTGTGCTGCCCAGCCTTTTCAAATCATACGTCCTTCTGGCACCGACGTCTGATCTGGTGTTGACTTAAGAAATGAGGGATAGAAGAGAGTGAATCTCGTGTGAAGATTGTAGCTGTGGAGGTATGGATAAGCCAATTTTATAGAGCTCAAGTGGCGATTTCTTGGCGCTAGGCCTTGTAGAGCTAAAACTTCCGAAATTCAACATCTGGTTATTTTGGTGTCCAGCACCACACCAGCATTGCTGGTGCAAGCTCCGACGAGGTCCAGAAAAGTGTAGCGTGACACGGGTAGCGTTTACCCAATCGCTGTCTGATCGGCTAGCCGGCCCAATCACAGCTATTTATGACAACTGCAGTCTGGACTTGGGTGAGGGACCTGGCATCAACAAACTCTATTGTCCATCGTTGTGCCTTCTTGCATCTTCGCCGTGGATGTCAATGACCTCTCACACAGCGCCCATCATGAACAGCGTCAATGGGCTGTCGAAAGCCAACGACCATATGGGCCATCTCCGCAAGGAGTCATCCCCAATGGCGCCTAGTTTCATGGTGTCAGCCCCCGGCAAGGTCATCGTCTTTGGCGAGCACGCTGTCGTGCATGGCAAGGCTGCCATGGCGGCGTCGATATCACTGCGTTCATACCTCCTCGTCACCGCGAGGTCCAAGTCCCAGAGAACCATCACTCTGGTGTTCGAAGACGTGGGCCTTGACCATACCTGGAATATTGACGACCTACCCTGGAGCGTCTTTGAGAGCACTGAGAAGCCCAAATACTACGATTTGGTCACGGAACTGGATAGCATAGTGTATGATGCCTTAAAGCCCTTCATTGACCAAGTGTCCCCCACCGCCACACCACAACTGCGCCATGCCCACCACAGTGCGTCCATGGCCTTCCTATATCTATTCTTGTGTCTGGGCTCCCCGTCGTCGAATGCATGCATATACACGCTCCGCTCTACCCTACCCATAGGCGCCGGGCTCGGCTCCTCCGCCTCAATCTGCGTCTGTTTCAGCGCAGCTCTCCTCAAGCAGATTCACGTGCTGGCTGGCCCACATCCTGATCAGCCAGCCGAAGAGGTGGATGTCCAGCTAGACAGAATCAACAAATGGGCCTTTGTGGGCGAGCTATGCATACATGGTAATCCCTCGGGCGTTGACAACACCGTGTCCACTCGCGGAAAGGCGGTACTGTTCAAACGAGAAAACTACTCCAAACCACCAAGAGTCACACCTCTGACCTGCTTCCCAGAGCTTCCACTGCTACTGGTCAATACAATGCAGCCTCGGTCAACTGCTACCGAAGTTGCCAAGGTTGCTGCTTTGAAAAAGAAGTACCCCGATGTCACGGAGCAAACCTTGAACAGCATCGACAAAATCACCATGTCAGCTTACAATCTCATCAGGTCCGATGCTTTTCATCCAGAGGATGAACACAACATTGAGCATCTGGGGGATTTGTTCAGAGTCAACCACGGCATGCTCGTCTCCCTCAATGTCTCCCACCCGAAGCTCGAGCGCATCCGAGAGCTCGTCGATTACGCCAATATTGGCTGGACCAAGCTGACAGGTGCCGGTGGCGGAGGTTGTGCAATCACCTTGCTGAAGAGTGATGTCGACCCGGACGTCCTCGCCCGGCTACAGGCAAAGTTCGAGGAAGAGGGATTCGAGGAGTATCGCACAACCCTAGGTGGCGATGGCGTGGGCATACTCTACCCTGCCGTACTTCACAACGGTACAGACGAGAAGGGCGGAGAAGAGATCGACCAGCAGAAATTCTTGAACGCAGAATCTGAGCAGGACATTGAAAGGCTTGTTGGCGTCGGCACGACTGAGAAGAGACCGGAGTGGAAATTTTGGTCAGCGCCATTTTGAGAAAAGCGAAAATTACGGCATCTATCCATCCATTCAACTGCATTGGCGTTTGGAGCTTTACTGGTCCAAGCCCACAAACCTTGATTGGTTCCGACTGTACAACAACCCTCTTTGATATATGTACGAAAAGGCCGCAAACCTAGATAATAATGATCTGATGTATGTGCGGATGCGAATTCGCCTCACGTGATCTATAATCTTACAAACAAACCATCTCAATTAATTAATCATACCTGATAATTAATTATTATTCTCCGAGAATGCGTCTCTCAGACTTTCCATTCTCCAACCATACGCCACGCTGAGTTCCTTGCAGGGTAAGCTAGAAAAGGCTATCGATTTCAAGCACAACCTATCCTTGTGACCGTTCACTGCATCCGAGCTATAGTACGGCATCAACCAGCCATGTTGAAACCAAACCCCTGAACCCATCCTCTACACTTTATTGATTCTCAAGTCGTTATCATCGTCACCATTCTATGCAAACTGAGAAGCCTATTCCTCCTTTTCATCTCTGACTGCCGCTATCTAACTCACGGCGGGGCAAACCATTCCCCTCTTCCAGAAAGGAAGGGACAATCCCATCCCTCCCGCTATGGCCCCATCCACCTACACATACACCCACCTTCGCCCCCCTCCCAGATCCAAAACAATATTTTACGCCATGTCCCCGGACTGGAGAGATGTAACGCCCATTCCACTTCTCGACCATGGCCCACCTGACCAGAACCCCGCGCTTGGCGGGACAGACCCAGGCACCGCGCTGGCGACCATCGCCTATAGCCCGCGGTATTTGGAAGCCATGAGCTATGTACGCGCTCTGATAGCTGACGGGGAGAGAAGCGAGCGGGCGTTGGCCCTAAGCGAGGACGTGATTGACATGAGCCCGAGTCACTACACGATTTGGGTGTGGAGAATGGAATGCTTGCGGTGGCTGTGGGGGATTGATGGCGATGATAATGATGACGATGAAAAAAGGGTCGGAGGTGTGGTGGAGGTGGTAGAAGAAGACGCTGATACAGACTATGGAGATGATGCGGCAGGTATGCAAGGGCCAGTAATAAGCAAGGAGGAAAGAATCAAGCAAGGGGTGGAACGCGAGCTGGGCTGGTTGGAGGGCACGAGTGAACGGAATTTGAAGAATTATCAGATCTGGTGAGTTCATCCTTCTCCTCATTTTTGCCACCTTTCTGTGTTCTCTCGAGATTGGAAAGAGTAACAGAACGAAAACAAAATTGGCTCCAAGATCCAACGCTATAATGTTTGTTCTCTTTTTAACACTTTGCTATTCTAAAGGCATCACCGACAGTCGCTCCTGACCTCATATCCCCGCTCCCTCATCACCGCCAGCTTTCTTCACGACCACGAAATCCCTTTCGTCACACACATCCTGTCCTTCGATGCCAAGAACTACCATGTCTGGACATACCGACAATGGCTCTGCCGACACTTCCCCGAGTACCTTCTCCCACCCTCGCCAGGAATCACCGGACGCACCGAGGGCTCTACCTCGGAGATCGAAAGCGTCGAGACCATGATCGACAAAGACGTAAGGAACAATTCAGCCTGGGCACATCGATACTTTGTTGTATTTGGCTTTGAGGAGCTGTGGGTCATGGAGGGCGGCAAGCTACCGGGAGGAGCAGGCAACGGGGGAAAAGGCAATCTGACGAGGAATGAATTGTTTGCGGACATCAAAGCAACCCGCGGCAAGGGGATCTTGAAGGCCGATGAAGCGATAATGCAGAGGGAGATTGCATATGCCAAGGACAAGATCAATATGGCACCGCAGAACCCCAGTTCCTGGAACTATCTGAAGGGGGTGCTCAGACGCGGAGGCAGACCCTTGAGTGATGAGAGGGTCTGGTGTGAGGGTTTTGTCAGACGAGTGACCCAGAATGGAGATGGTGATGAGCTAGGAGAGGAGCAGATGGATTTCTTGAGCGAAAGCGTGAGGAGTAGTCACGCGATTGACTGGCTGGCCGAGATCTATGCGGAGACTGGGAAGAAGGAGCTTGCCCGGTCTTGTTTGGAGAGTCTAGGGAAGAAGTGGGATCCCATTCGGCGCAATTATTGGGAGTATAGGCGGAAGTTGATGGAGAAAGGCGAGTATGCAGGCACGTGAATGTTTCGCGCGCTGAGGAAAAATGTTGGAATTTTGGAAGGGACTCAGCGAGCACCCCCCCAGTCTCAGAAATCATTTACAAATGACAATGGCCTTTGCTTTTTGTCCATTTTTGCCCCTTTCAAGCTTGCGGAACCCTTTTTTTCTCGAGTTGAATCGCAGTTCCAGCCAAAAGATTTACTCCCCCTCAGTGATGGAAAAGTCTCGTGTTCTGCTCCACAAACGTGATTCCTTCCTTCTCCGCCGCTTCGAGCACCGGCCCATCATTCTGGCTCCCCAATGGACTGGCCACATATCGACAGCCGCTCCTCCTGGCCCTGTACACATTGTCGACAAAGGGGAAGAAGGCATCGCTCGACACACAGACATTGTCCAGCTTGTCCAGCCACTCTCTCCTCTCCTTGGCCGTAAATGGCTGTGGCACATGCCCTTCAGCGAAAACGCGTTCAAAATCTTGCTTCTCAAAGTCGGAGAGGTCGGCGGCCAATTCGCCGGAGCATAACAGGTCGATGGCGTTGGACTTATCGGCACGCTTGGTGCCTTTGGCGAACTGCAAGGATAGAGTCCGTGGGTGAAAGCGCAACCACCAGGCATCTGCAGCAAACATGTCAATATCCCAGAAATCTCCGGATGCGGTGACACAGGGGTTTTTTTGTGTGACTCACCAGCCTTGCTTCCGGCCAACCGTGTGCAATGAATGCGACTCTGCTGGCCAGCACCAAGTCCAATAACCTGCCCATCCTTCGCGTAGCACACACTATTGCTTTGTGTATACTTGACAGCCAGCGTTGCGACCGTCAAATCTCTCAATGCGCTTACTGGCAGCTCTGCAGGCTTCTCACCGTCCTTTGGTTTCGGCACCACCACGCTTCCGAACGTCTCGTGAGGGCTGATTTTCACGTCATTCCGCCTTTGCTGTAGCTGGATCCCGTACACGGTCCTCGTCTCCGTGACCGACGGATTATAGTTGGGATCAATCTGTATGCAGAGATACTTACCTGCCTTCTTCTTTTTGAGGATCTCCAGCGCGGCATCCTCATATCCGGGAGCAATCACTCCGTCGGAGACTTCGCGTGAGATAATTTTTGCAGTAGGTACATCGACAATGTCAGAAAGAGCGATGATGTCGCCGAAGCTGGACATGCGGTCTGCACCCCTGGCTCGCGCATATGCCTGGGCCAGAGGCGAGCTCTCAATACCATCGATATCGCTCACCATATAGACACTACGTTCGTCGGAGGACAACGGCACACCAACGGCCGCTCCAGCTGGAGATACATGCTTGAAGGAGGCTGCAGCTGATAAATTGAGAGCCTCTTTCAGTTCTTTCACGAGCGGCCAGGCATTAAGACAGTCGAGCAGGTTGACATAGCCAGGTGAACCGGAGACAACCTCGAATGGCAGCGGTGCTTCTTTCGTGAAAGCAGAAGCTGGCTTCTGGTGCGGATTGGCGCCGTAGCGAAGCGCCAGATATTGGATGTTTGGAGGTTGTGAAGCGTACTGCTTGCGGAAGTAGGACGAGATGGCATCGTCGTAGTCAGCCGTATGCTCGAACGCTTTGAGTGCGTACCGGTTGCGTGTATCTTCCGAGATCGAGTTGGATTCAAGAGCTGCAAGGAAATGACCATAGTCTTCTGGGTCTGAGAGAATGGTGACTCGGGTGTGGTTTTTGGCAGCGGCTCGAATGAGGGTGACGCCGCCGATGTCGATCTCTTCAACGGCTTCAGCTACGGTGACGTTGGGCTTCGACACAGTGGATTTGAAGGGATACAGATTGCAGACCACGAAGTCGACTTTGTCAATGTTCTGGTCTGCGAGGTCCTTCTCGTCTGATTCAACGTTACGTGCCAAGATGCCGGCATGGACGGCGGGGTGAAGTGTTTTAACTCTGCCAGAGAGCATCTCTGGGACACGTGTGATTGCCGAGACATCTCTGGCACACCGTCAGGCTGGATCTGACGACGGGATGGAAGCACTCTTACTCAACTTTGAAGCCAGCTTCGCGAATTAATTTGGCCGTACCACCAGATGCCAGGAGCCGGACATCATTCTCGATCAGGCCCTTGGCCAGGTCAAGAAGACCGGTCTTATCGCTGACAGACAAGATGGCTTACTAAGTGAGTTGTCTGTTTGTCTAAGAATTTCGAGTTGAGAGAACTGACCTATTTTCTGATTTCCCATTGTATTACACCCTCAAATTTGCTTCACCTGCAGAAGCTCAGATTTCCGGTAGTGGTGGGCAGTCACCACCCAAAAAAAAGTTCGACCCTGTGACGCAATTTTATACGACTCAGTTACAGCAAGGCTATGCTATAATAGGCAAGGTAGGGAGGTAATAAGCTTGTTCTAGTCTGAAGAACAGCTCTCCAACCTTCTCCAGTATTACTAACCTGACTCATTTTGCACCACAAAGACCAAGACAGTGCCAGGGGTGGTAAGCCTAGGCTTCTGACCATGATGAGGACTGTGCGAAAAGAGACCCACATGTCTTGAGGTCACATGCGATATTAGACTGCTAGTGGGACTTCGGCCATGGGTGCGACTGCGATCTGGCCATACATGAACTGTACCAGGGTTCAGCTTGCTCGGGAACTTAAAACAATAAAGAATGAATGAAGGATGCGATGACCTGCAGGATCGAAGATGGAATAGCCGGATCCAGTCTGTCGTAAAGCTCCGCGAAACTCACTGAAACCGTACAAATGCTTCCCCTTTAAATATGCACCCCGGACGGGCCCAAATCACATACGAAGATTGAAGATTGACTGGCGACTGGGACTGTTTGGCCCTGTGAGTAAAGTGAATGTCGAACGTCTGGATCCACCTTTGGACCTTCCTGCCAATCTTGAGCAAACCGCGCCTGCCGTACGACAAAACTGGGCAAAAGGCAACCGCGCTTGGTAAATGCGAACAACAATTGTGGCACGTCGCTGAATGAGCCTTCTGAAACGTCAGTTCTCATTTACTGAATCCAAGAATCCCTCAGCTTCTCACTAGACTCTTCAGCTGCGCCCACTTTTGACTGCAATATCTTCCCGCCCCACCAGCACCAATAGCCACTGAGCATCTCCATTTATCATCTCCTGCTAGCATCATCGAGTTGGACCATCACGTGGCAATCATTGACCATTCTACAATGTTCATCGCACAGTGGAATGCCTTTGATGGCGCAGATGTTTCCGTTGAGGCCACTACCCTGGTGTCTTGTTTCAAGCGAAAGCATGGATTCCTCGATCTGCCAGCAGAGATTCGTAACAAAGTCTACCGCTTTGCTGTCCCTTCAAGCCGCGTCTTGGTCTTTGGAAATCATCCACAACGAGAGGTTGAACAATACAAGAAAACCCATCGATGCCGAAGAGCGCCTAAATTTCGCTACCGCCTGCACTCAGTCATTCTGTCCGGTATGGATCCACAAGTCCTTGCTGCCGCCGCTGCATTTCTATGTGCCTGCCGAGCTGTCAACCGTGAAGTGACTTCGCTGCTCTATGCCAGCACCACCTTCTGCTTCACCACGATCAAACAGATCAACAAGTTTCTCAACGTCATACCGGAGGATGGGAAGAAGGAAATTACCAGGATAGAGATCTCGTACTCGGCCTATGGCGAACCGCTATGGACCAAGGACGAATACTGGAAGATCAAGAGTGATTGGAAGTGGACTATGGCGTGTACCCGGATCGAGAAAGAGCTACCTGCCCTTAGAAGCGTGAGTCTGGGTCTCAAAATCTCAGACTGGCCCCTGCGACTCACTTCAAGCGCTGGTTGCTTTGAACCGCTTGAGATTCTGAAAGGGTCAGGCTTGGAGAGAGTACGAGTCCACCTGAGTCACTATCGTTTCCATCCAAACCAATGTGCGGTAATTGCGAAGGGTCTGGAAGATATGATGATGACGATGGAGGGGAGAGAGCTGCGCGACATCGAAGAGGCCATCGAAGTAGTGCATCAGATGGAAGAGCAAGACGCTCGCAAAGCCCAGCGTCCAATCCTTCGGCCGAGGAAAGTCCTTGTCATCAAAGACATCCCTAGGGTCGACAGAGCGAGCACAAAAACCTACTATAGAACAAAAGGGTTGGAAGGTTGGTCCCGCATTAGTCTTGACTAGGCTGGCGTCACGTGGGATGGGCATGCCTAAAATCTCGATGACGATTCACAAGCATACCAGCGCCACGAACCCTTGCTCGGAGCATGTTAAATTCTTTTCGAAGAGAGGTCATCCAGTCTGCAGCATATCAGATATTCCATATGTTCGGACTGATTTGCAGGTTCGAGCTATGAGCACACGGTGGAGGAAGCTCTGGGTTGTATTGCAAATGCAACTTCATAAAAGGACGCAAGGAGAAGATGCAGACCTCAATCATCTATCATCACAAAGTCTCCACTGCAGGCAAGTCAAGGCATCCTCCATAGATTAAACCTCCCGATGAGCAGCTAGGCAGCAAGTTTGATGGGAATTCCTCTACATTGCTTGTGTTCATCCACCATCCAGATGCTCCCAGAGTCTCTAAGTGTAGATCAGGGTCCGATCGGTCTCCGCTAAAAATAGCGGCTGCGGGCGGAAGATTCCGTTCAACTACCGTTTGCCTGCACTAGCCATTTTCTAGCTGTAGAACCACCAGTAACCTTTGCGCTCTTTTACCAGCGATTCAGTGACAAGTTACTAGTCTCCCGGTCCGAGTCGCTCCCGCTTTCCCACATTTTATCTCTATGTTGTTCTCACTCCCACAAGGAAGGACCTTCAAAGTTTAGTCAAGCGAGGGCCTTCCGACCAGAGCAGTGGACAGGCGCTTCCAGATTATTGATGTGGTGTGGCTACAGTTTCTGATTCATCGGGCAATCCCACCCGCGACGCCGAACAGGTCGGAGAAATTGTTAGAGTTTATTAGCCAAGGATGTCACCGCTAATACCGTCGGAGCTTGGTGGCTCGAGGCCAAGAAGCAGCGTTGGCCTTACTGTAGAAGCGTCATGTCTCTTCCAATGATCTTTCAGACTCTGGGCGTCAAGAAGAAGTTTTGAAAATGGAGATGCAAGCGGCTGGCGAGTAAGGATGTGACAAGCTGCATCTGACAAGGCCCGCTCTATGTTGGGCGCTTAATCCGTGCCACAAAGCTCACGAATCACATGCCTGAGTCACGCCCAGATATCGCTCGCTATCCTTGGTAACCCCTGTCTGCGGAGACTCGTCTGTTGTCCACCTGCAGTTCACCCCGCTGCAATGTGGTCCAACCGCTGCATGGTGTTTCTGAACATCCATCCCAAGCGCCCATGATAAATGGCGAGATACATGGGTCAAACATGCCCATTTGTAGACGCTGTGATAGCACTAAGCTGTCACTCGACTCTATGTATGCCTTCCAATTCTTCCCTCCAGTTCTCTTCGAGTCCTCGTTGTTGCTCTCTCGTCGACGTGCTCTCAAGACCTCGCGCAGGCTTCGCTGGGCCCTTCCTTTCACGGCTCAATTTCATCGTTAACCCGACGTCGCTTCGGCCTCTTGCAACCGACCTGATTGACGACCGCTGGGCGGCTCGCGGTGCGTGAAGCGTTGCACTTGCGAGCGAAGACGAATCCCTTGGTATGGCCCGCCGCGGTTTGGACCCATACCGAGTAACCTCTCCGGCCATGCAAATACTGACTAATCTAGCAGATCTCGCATCCAAGCGCTGGGTGCTTTGAAGAGACAAGCCATCGAGCTCAACTTCTTCAACTTTGTATAGACCTCTCTTTGCTGATGAAGAGCTGGCTCTCGACATCTTGAAGATAATTGAAAGCGCTCGACCAATTGTGATCAATTCAGTCCATTGCCAGCGAAAGTTACATCATCGTCATCATCATCAGGCGCCCCAGTCACGGTAGATCGGCAATATAACCTGGCGCCATGGCATCCAAGTCACCTGTCATCTCACAAGGATTTGAGCCAGTGTCGCCTGTCGACATCACAAGTACCAATGTTCCGCAACGAACTCGCAGCGTCAACTTCTCCGTCGATATCAATGAGAAAGACGGCGATGGTCGAGTGACCAACCGATCAATTCGCACCAACTCTAGTTCATCCAATACGGCCTCTTTGAACACGGCCCGCAAGGCCCGATTTGCCGAAGCAACATCCGTCCTCTCGCCCGTGTCAGGGCCCGGGGAGCTTCAGTCCGGTTTTGGAGACAAGAACATGGCGGGTGACGGCCCCAAACCCTCGGATGTAGGCTTTGGCTACATCTCAGACAACCAGCCCAAAGAGCAGTATGCGACTATGCGAACGGACAATGGCCCCGCGCTGAAGTCAGCCCTGAAAACGCCCGGAACTGCAAGCAGATTGATCAACCCACTGAGCCCGACTTTCAGAGAGGAAATCGAGCTGGAGAAGCAGGAAGAGAAGACCGACGAAGACCAAGCGAAGGACTTGGTAAGCCTTTCGCCATCTCTCACGCAACCCGATGCTAATATCTAGGCAGAAAATCAAAACCCGTGTCCGCATGGCGAAGATGGCGCTCAGAGGCGTCAACTTCTCTTGCTCCCTGATTGTCCTTTCCATGCTCAGCACTGTGCTCACCATCTTCCATACGACTAAGAACCTTCCACGCAGAAACAATCTTCCTCCGTGGGCACCGCACACTCCACTGTGGCCGCAGATCGTGGTCTTAGCGATTGCCTGTGTCTCGCTCTTCTTTGCCATCATTGTCATCTTGGCATACTGCCGTGGTGGCCACAGACGAGCGGAGAAAGTTGCGGTATATTACACAATGTTCGCTGTTGGCTGGTTCTTGCTAAGCATCGTCATGTGGCTCGTGGGAGCTACCGTTCTCCACGCCTCTAAAGTGAACGGTGGTGGCCAAGACCTGTGGGGCTGGTCATGCAAAGATAACGAACGAAAGGCGCTCTTCCAGGATCAGATTCACTATGACCTCATGTGCCGACTCCAAAACTGGAGCATGATCTGCTGCGTCATCGAAATTGTTATTGAGGTTGTTGTGATCGCTATCTACATGGTCGTCTTTTATCGATTCTACACAAAGAACAGGCTGAGGAAGAGGATGGAAGCTCGAGACCGCGCTCGATCCGATCTCTATCTTGCTCAGCTAAGAATACAAAGTGCTCCGAATACGCCTGGCTACGTCCAGACACCACGAACGCCGGGTTTCCCATCAGCTACCACCCCACGAACACCAGGCTTCCCATCAATGGCGAAGGACTCGGAGGCTGCTGACGACTCGCCTACACAGTATGTCTCCACAGCACCTCAGTCCAATCACACGTCGTCGCCATTCAAACTACAAGCACCTCCGATAAAAGTACACCAGGCGACGCCGCGAGCTGACCAGCACGGGTTTGAGACTGCTCCAACCACCTCATCATCCCCTCCTCCGCCTCCACAACAAGACCGTGTGATGGACCATGTCGCAGCGGCCCCCGGAGAGCATCAGTACGACGCCGTGCCCATACCAGGCGCGTATGCACCACACAATAACTCTGGTCAGGCATATTAAGTCCATATGGACCTATTGGTGGTACAAAAAGGCGATCTACATTAATGGCAGTTGGCTACTTGTTGAGTGGCGTTGGAGTGGACGAGTTCTTTTTCATTTTTCTTGGTAGAACTTCCTTTGTATGATACCAAATTCCGGTGAAGGAATGCGCCAAGAGTTCTTCTGGAGAATGCTTACGCCTGGGCTCAGGGTAGTAGCTTACACCCCACCAATCAATATCGATCTATCAAAACCACTTTAGCTAATCACTTTCTGCATGGTTATTCTGCTTATTAGTGTGCGCATCTTACCGCCCGTGGCACTGTCCCCTGCCGGGAGCCGAGTTTCATATTTTGACTACCGCCCCTCCAAGTCCAGTCTTTTCTTCCATCTGATGATAGATCTGGGAGAAGCTAGAAGGTGATTGTTTTTCTGATTAATGTAGATTAGAACCCTCGATACTACCACAGAATAAAGGAATTGACTCATGAGCTTAAGGTGATATGAATGTTAAGCAAGGTAAGTGACACACGAAGCACAACCCCGTGGAGACGGTGCCGGCGCTTTCTGATACTCACCTGGCACACACCCATCTCCGATGATGACCCAATTGTATATCTGGGAGTAAGTCAACAGATCTCAGGAAGTTTGTCCTGGACACCACATCCACTAGGCCGTTCTCGTCGCATCGCGAAAGCACCGTCACCTCCTCGGGCAGGCTATGGTTACTGGTCCAGGACTAATCGAGTAAGGCTTCATTCTTGCAACAGGATATCGGTCCCTGGCGGGCCCTCCAATGCTTTTTGGAGCGAGTTTGACAAGCCAGGTACCAAGTGGCTTGTAAACGAAGAAGACAGGCGCATGAGCATCGATTCTAATTCTACCGTATTTCTATGGCTTCTGCCTCGAACCGGCCTGGCGGAACCAAGGATGCTCGATAGCCTCCCGCGCAGTGATCCTCCTCGCAGGATCCAAGTTTGTCATCTTCATGACTAAATCTCTGAGCTCTGCGTCCACGTAATGCCACATCGCAAAAGCCTTTCTCGGCCACTCGGCATCAAAGTCACCTGCAAGAGTGATAAGGCGATCGAAAAACACATTCTCCCCTCCAACGTGCTGAAGCAAGCCTTTGAAACCGTCCTCGTCTCCGAAAACAGATGTATGTCTCCGGAGATTATGCCACCAAGCGTCATCCACACCAAACTCTTCATCGCTCACGTGAAAGATCATATCGTTGAGCATCACGTAGATGACTACCACCCCAAAGTAGAATATGTTGGACGATGTGTTTTGCTGGGCACGTGCCTAAGGCTCTGGGCTTCACCACAGCTGGTTTCCGCAGAGGCAACCTTTGAGGTTCTTGCCAGGTGGGAGGAGTACTGCATCCTCCAAATCTGAGATCTGAACACTTTTGATGGAAAGATCGCTGCTGATAGTTTCTTCATAGTCAAGAAGGATATTGTTGGGATTGATGTTTGGTAAGATATTAGCTCCCTGGTGATTTCCGGAGTGCTACGATGTTACGCAACAGAAGTATGACTCACCTGCGTGGATGGTTCCTCTATCATGAAGCTCAGCCAGTCCAGTAAGGCCGCTTCTGAGGATGCTGCTCCTCGTCCCCTCTGACAAGGGCCTCTGGCTAATCTGAAGGAGGTCAGCAGCCAGGGAGTGGTAGACGAACAGTTTGAAGTCTGGGGTGATGTCATCACTGTCCGCAAGTTGGAACACGAAGCTAAAGGTTTTTGCAGATCTTGCTGGTACTCGAATTCGCCCGGTATCATGTTTTTAATGATGAAGTTTTCTCCCTCGTCGCTTGGTACAGATAGTTAGCTTAGAGTCAAAGTCATCGCCCAAGGTTCGGGGCGTAGGTAGCTGGCCCAGTAAGCACATCATAATGGATCTCTTCGCTCAGAAAGTGCCTCCTGCATGCTGTATATTTGTCCTCAATGACCACGAAGAGTTCCTCCTATTGAAAAAGGCTTTGATTTTGGTTGCGACAGAGACGACATTGTCCGGTGGCGAGGCTGATAGCACTTTTGTATACAGAAGGGTCGGATAACAGATAGAAATTTGAATTTGTTTTGTGCAGGGGCCAAAATGATCGAAAGAGATTTGTGAAGACTGGATGCTGTTCTTGGACTCAGCATTATAGCGGAGAGACTCTGGCATGAACTATGATTATAGTTGTTGAGGTCAGAATGTTAGCAAACGCTTGCACTTTTTGTCACAGCGCTTCTTCGCACATCCATCATTGTCACATTCGAGATCGTATCTGGCCCTCGGATGATCCTCTGATGAAGATCATCGATAGAGGCTCCTCGAATCGATGATATATCCCTCTATGAGATGAAATTGATCTAGTTGATTGTGTGAGAGTGCCTGATACCGTAGTTTCTCAGAAAATCGGGAGTCTGTACTAGGCTTTTTGAGTATAGTCTTCAATTAAAAACCTCGGACTAGTGTGCTCCTCGTGTGCATCTAGCGTGACTTATACACCAATAGCTGGTCCAGGATGAGCTCCACTGTCAATTCTGAATTATCAACTAAACGGGATAAAAGTTACGATTAGGCAGTCTCTGATAGGCCAACTAAGACTAATCACGTGAGCCTTGGCGATGTACAGTAGTAGTTTTTGATTGGCCAAGATGGACGCGTCGCGTGTCTCGAAAAGAGTGGATCCTTTTTACAAGGCTGGCCGATGCCCTTGGCCAAACATGCAATAGTGTGCTTACAAAACTATACTTAAAAACGCCTAGTGCAGACTACCGATTTTCTAAGAAACTACTGTAATTCTGGGCACAAGTCCCTGGAGAAGATGCAGTCTATGGTAGTTCAGGCTCACCAATCCACCCAGAATTGAATTTGGGACAACATGAATACAGAGGGGGCTTTACACAATGTATCTACCTCCCGTGGCTATGTAATAAACCTTTATGAAATCTGTTGACTCCCAATAAAAGTACCAGCTCCAGCTGCGCAAAACGGTTCGCGGTTTGGGATACCCCCCAAGAGATGTTGAACCGAGCACCCATCGACGACCGTTACACGAATTTCAAACGAGAAATCAGTATGCACTAACCTTTTGTTTTTGTGACAAGTATTGTCCATCTCTACATTGAAGGCTCACCTCTATGTAAAGTCGAAACCCGACCGCGAGGCTACCCGCAGCTTGCCTCATACGTATCAGCGGACATTGATGGTCGCCTATACCGCCGCTTTGGCTATCTCCGCAACCGACTCCTCTTGCGCAAGCAAGATGAGATTGCTGAGCTAGAGGAAGAGCTTGAAAAGCTCGATCAAGCTGATGCTGCTCATGAAGAGGACTGGTACCGCCTCTGTTCACGGCGTTTTGACGAAGAAGACCACGAAAACGCTCCGCGCAAGGAGCTTCTCAGGCGTATTGATGAGGAGTTAAAGACCTACGATGGTTTATTGCTACGTGAGCATCAGATCATGAGCATTCGTGCGCCAACGAGGAAAGCACATCGTGGGTACTTCAACTACATTTGGAACGAGAAGCCTGTTGCGAAAGAGGAATATCAATTCGTGTACAGGGAGGATGATTTTGTGATTCTGGGCCATCAGGATGACAGGTGGCTGGGCTATACCGAGGTTTTCGTGAGTTGGTTACCACATTTTCTATTGAAGGTGAGTCGTCATCCAAATTGGTGCCGCGGACGCAGTTCTTTCGAGCTGCTCAAATTAATCATTACTTGATTGCGACCTATTCTTTTGCTCACATAGTTTGGCATCGCATTTTCTAACATGAGCAGTATCTTCTCACGCCCAAAGAACATCGCAACAAGGAGGGCGAGTCCAGAACTCGCTACTACGATAATGAACGTACAACAAAACTAGTGAAGATGATTGTGGTAAGCATCTCCAGTCTCATGCTGGTGCTGCCTATCGTGGTCTTGTACATCTTGACTATACACAATGCTTCAGGAGGAGTTAGGATAGGTGTTACAGTGATCTTTGTCGTGGCTTTTGGCCTGACTCTGGCTGTAATGACCCACGCAAGTCGGCATGAAACATTCGCGGCCTGTGCAGCGTAAGTATTGCCGCCGAGGGGAAAGCTTAATAGGCTGCTGATATCCATTAGGTATGCTGCTGTTCTTGTGGTATTCCTCGGCAATATTCCAGGAAACTGAGATTCAGCAACTTTTTCAGAGTGTGAATACCTATGTTCGAGAGTTTTGGTGCAACTTAACGCATTGCGGGTCCCAGATCTGGTCTGTACTATGATAGTAGACTTGGCATCATTGATGGCTCTACGTAGAGCTCCAGAGATAATCCCCTCGAAAGATAGTTGACACATGAAACAGGATTTAAGGGCTAAAGATCAGATCAGCTGCCATTTACAAAATTGCAATTTCGACTTGAATTCGTTCTCATTCATTGACAACTTCAATTTCTCAACTCTCTCAATCTCAAATCGCGTCTTGGTCAGTAGGCCTTCGGGGAGCTGGACTCCGGAATGGTGGAACAGAAGGATCGAGAACAGGCCGTCAGCGGTAAAATATCATGTCTGGACTGTTGAGTGACAGGTTAGTTCTGTTTCTGATAGTAAACCGAGAGCCAATAAAAGTCAATCTGCCCCATGAGACTGGCTTGCGTTCGGCCAGAATGGGAGCACCGACGTATATATCAGCGAGTTCGATCGAGGCCCCGTGGCCGCCTGACCACATCATACACTGTGACGACAGGCCTATTGGCTGCTCATCTTTGGCCTCTCGATTTCCAACCAATTGCCGGAACGAATGCAAGAACATCAATGGCCCCCGCCACATCATCCCAACTTCGTGTTCGGTCCTTTACACAACGAGATGGCTTCTGCTACTAACTGTGGTTGCCTCGGTTCACGCTGCTGCAGAGCGCTAGAGTGTTTCGTAATGGATTGAGGTAATTAGAGTTTGTACTCGTGACACAACGAATAGGATTGATCGCTGACGTCACCCCTGCTGGACTTTGCAATACCGTAGTTTCTCAGGAAATCTGTCATCTGCACTAGGCGATTTTAGGTATAGTTTTCAATTAAACCCCTCAGTTAATGCATTTCTAGCGTGTATCTAGCGCGATTTATCTAGACCAATAGTATCAGAGAAAGCTCCACTATTATTTCTCAATCTCTTCTAATCTGTAGAGCCTCTGCAGCCTCTAATCAATGAATCAGATCAGCCTTTTTCCCTGTCTTCTTTAGACCTTGTTGTTCACATAGTCTCTTTAGTGTTACAACTGTCTCTTGTATATATCGAGCTGAGTGAAAACAGGGGAGCCCAAGACATTCTGATGATAATATTAACTCCTCGATATCATCAAATACAGAATCAATTTCACAATAATTCTCTTGCTTGATATTGTTTCATAGGCAGTCTCCTATCTAGTAAAGTCAATATCAGATACTGAAATATCCTTTAGCTTTATCTGATTATCTTGAGTACCATCAGGTCGGATTGTAATTCCACAATGAATAAATACTTGCTGAATCATCTCTTTTCGTTCATTATAGAGCTTCTTTGTTGCTGCTGCAATAACCCAGGTTATCATTATTCTCTTATTAGAGACACTCTATTTCTTATAGGCACCAAGTCTTTCTTCTTGCTCTGCTATATATTCATTAGAGGCCTTATAGAGCCACTGTTTAAATGGTTTATTAATAGCAGTATTAAGAGATTGAAGAAATGAAGTACAACCAGGTGGAATTAGTGCTGTAGTAATATTTGACTACCGAAGAATATCCAGAACTGCTTAAGTACAGTGAAAGGTTGCAACATCTATAACTAGTAGTCCATTCTTGTTGTTAAAGGTAGGGATAAGCTCTTCTTTAATAAACTGCTTAAAGAGCTCTTCATTATTATAAGTAGTCTTATTAACTTTAACAGTAACATCAGGGCTGTATTTGTTACTTTCAGTCTTAAGAATTCTGCTGTTTGGGCCAGATGAACTATGGAAAATAAGCTTAGGTTGATTTCGAAGCTCCCTATCTCCCTAAATATAGAGAATTAAGGTTGCTTGTCGCTTATTCCATCTGTGGTGTGGCGGAGGCAAGTAGCGAGAGGAGCAGGGAATTAGTATGATTAATGAATTGAAACTAAACCTGAAGGAAAGGAAGGTAAGTCTATGAAGGGCAGAGGTCAGGTAGATATAGACGTGACGCATCTGGAGCTAGTCCCAAAGGGGTGTAGCTAATTCGCAGTGTCACCCCTAA
>QQXO01000197.1:0-44052 GCA_003709845.1 Chaetothyriales sp. CBS 134916 | reverse complement strand
GTTTAGTGCACCGATATCGGAAATTGTGGTTCACGTGACCAAGCTCCGTCTCGCACACAGTAGACTGCCGCTGACACAAAGACTGTATGATTAGTATATATAGAGGCTTGAAGAGGCCCCTTCTTCTGGGACTCTTCATAGTCTGATAGCCAGTCTTCATTGACTATACACTGTGATCGTACCTTGTTGCTCCCTTGTGACTACCCTGTGCCTCGCATACGATATCTCTGGAAGGTCTAGAGTATACGAACGTCAACAGCCCTCCTACTCCTGAGCAGCTCTAAGGGTGCCATTAGATTCCATGATCCTACAGTATAGTAAAAGCTTACTCTATATGTATACATCATTTTATAGACCACATCACTATACCTAATGAACATTCAATTTTAGCTTGAGACATGTTCAAAATCTATATCATCAAAACCTGGTCGAAGTGTAGATGATGGGCAGGGCAAGCTGTGCCCACACGTTACGTAGCGAGCGAAGTCAAATGCACCATGGAGGGATCATGAGGAAGCCAAAGAAGATCCTCTTTGAAAGAGTAGAGGAGGCCATGACAATTAAAGATAGCAAGGCATACTCAGAGAGACAAGGCAGATATGAGCTGGAAGAGATAATGGAATGGGGACCCGATGTGGTACGGGACGATTCAGGTAACGAGGGAGGTTTGAGGAGAGCCAGGGGGGCTGAGGCGGCTGGGTGAAGACATGTACCGAGTGTTCCCGGGGGCCGACCACTTGCTAGGAGGTCCCATTCAGGATGCTCAGGCTAGCACTGCTGCCTAGACAGCATTCTAGCATCTTCCACAAATGGGGCCCCACTACGGAGATGCATTTCGAGCTATCTGGCCTCTGGTACGAGAGGTTCATTAGATGCTACTGTAACCTTCGAGCGATACATTCATACTCGGGAATGGTCAGATTTATATTGTCCACTTGTTTAGGAAGAGTGAAGCATCAGGGAGTGTAAATAAACACAAGAGGCAACGAAATCATCAAATTGGCAAGCGTACGTTCAAGAAAATATCCAGCAATATCCACCCAGAGATCAATCTTGTGTGGGCACTGTCCTCCGGCGGAGTATACAAATAATATTTGTTCTAGGTGGGCTCCACGAACAAAAGTAAGGCAACCGGCTCCTACCGTTTTCGGAAGGCAAAGTAAAAGACTGTCGCGTTATTTGCCCTCGCGTTTCGCCAGTTCTAGGTATTGCCCGACTACTTCCTCTAGCATGTTCTCATACGGGGCAAGCTCCATGTCCAAAATTTCCCGCGTCTAAGAAGGCTTAAATAAGCATCGCCCCACGCGTCAATGCAAATGTGAGCACTCACCTTACTGGTATCCCACTGCAAGGCTACTGCGGGCTGCCATCCGTCCTCGCGGAAGAGGCCGGATGAAAATGCATGGGGAAAGCGTCTCTTGAGAGTGGGAACGGTGTCTTCCCATTTGGCATCGACGCTGAGGATGAAGGCCTGATTGCCCTCAACCTTGTCGTCGAGCGCCTTGACATGGGCGCGGGCGACATCTGTGCAGAGGACTGCATTGCTAACTCCTCTCAGGCCTTCCTGTCAGGGGAAATTGGCCGATAATCGGAGGCTTGACTAGTCTCGACGCCAAGAGCAGAGTTTTCTCACCTATATATAGCTGCTCCTTCGATAGCCTGCAATCCTCATACGAGTTCCTATTCCATCTGGCGCTGGCCGCCCTTGCCTGATTTGCCTTCATACTTCCTTACCCGTACGCAGGGTACCGAGAAGGGCCTGGGTGGATCCCGTGCGCAAGTCATCGGTCCTGGTGGCGAGTTCATCTGCCCCAAAGACCAAGGATGGCATGATGAAGACCAGATCGAAGGCCGGGGTGTTGTCTCTCATAAAATCCTCCGAGGCGTTGAGGGCGGCTGCTTTGCTAACGCAATAGGCCTCGAGTTCGGAGTTGTACGGAGGGGGCGGTACAGTAACGCGGCCCTCGGGGCCGCGGAGAACTTTTCGTTCTTTGGTGTCCGACAAGTATACTTCTACAGGGGCGATGGCCACCGTCGAGCTGGTTATGACGATTCGCCTCACCGTCTTGCTCTTTTCGTTAGCGGCTTTGAGAATTGCCAGGTTACCATTGACGCAGGTTGTGACGAAGAGACGTTCTAGCTCTTCCTTCGAGCCGTCCGAGGTCTCCCCTCCAGAATGAAGGGGTGCGGCTGCGTGGATAATGAAATCAACCCCCTGGACGGCGTCATCGTATGCGCCCGGGGTTGTCATGTCTGGCACGATCACAAACATGAGCTTGGTTGTCGTGGGGTCGAGGGCAGCGATGGATGGAGCGGCCAGAACCTTGTCGATCTTAGCCTGCGACCGAGCCGCGACACGGACGCGATAACCACTCTTCAGGAGGTCGATGAGAATGGCATGGCCAAGGAAGCCGGTGCCGCCAGTCAGTAAAACAAGATCTCCAGCCATCGTTCGTAGGACCGCAGTATCTGCTGAGGAGGTTGGAAGGTAATGCTTGTGGTATTTGAAGAACGGAAAGTACGTTTTTCGTTGACCATTTATACCTAGATTCTGTCTGTACTTCACACTGGAGCATCAAGGGGGGCATGTACCCAATCTTCCACATTGGGAAGTATGATGCCCGCGACCAGATTGGGAACATAGTGTCGCGCTGCCTATTCAAACATATTTCCTACTTTGGAAAGGTGGGGTCAGCTGCGTCTGGAGGTCCGGCTACTAGCATACCAAAGGGAACCTAACTCCCGACTCCAACTCGACTAGTAGTGGCTGACAGTGTGTTTCATCCCAGAGAAAGGCCGACAATGCCTTCCGACTGGTGCCGAGTTCCGGGCGAGCGTCATCCAGCCACACTTTCACGGTGGAATGGAAAAGATCGAGGAACCACTGCCCTTCTGGACCGGTCCTTGCCGCATCGCCGACGCCAAGCAGCCCGACGAAAGCAATCCACAGCAATGCTGCTTTGTTAATTGTCCAGACTGCGCTGGAAGGGAGGCTCAGTGCGACTGTTCTCTGTAGTCTGGCACACATTCGGCGCACTACTGGGCTGTTTGCAGGCACTCGGCGCAGCGTCACGTACATGAAAACGTGAGCTGCGAGCACGAGAGCACGGGACCGCTGGCTAGAATCCTTTACTTCCGTGGCGTCTTCGCACCGGTAGAGTTGTTGCAAGATTGAGCCCTCTAAAACGTTGAATAGCGTGCGAAGAGTTTCCAGAGACAGCGTGGACGACTCGCGCACTAGAAGAAGCTGCCTCAACTGGGCGAATATTCGAAAGTGACCGCATGAATCGTCCCCGAGTACAGAAGGGTCGAATGGGAGGTTGAGACAATACTCTACAATGTATTTGGGTATGGATGGATGGTCGGCGTGCAAAAGTGGGAATCGGAGGCGATGGCCCAGCGCGGCAGCAACTTGGATGTCGGCACTATGCCGCTATGTCAGCGGCCAGGATCATAAGCCCAGCTGATCAAACTTACAGGTTAATTGCCTTGCAGAGAATAAAGTCGTCTATAAAGTTGTCACGACCACCTCGTGAAATGAACAGATTTTGAACGCCTCGCAAATGCATCTGTGCTGCCTCGAAGTTGTCATCGAGAACCTGATATCTCGTCAGCGGGGCCACGACATTGTCTCGTGAATGTTGTATACCTCTGCTATTACCAAGGTTGACATGGAAGACATTAAAAAGGTCATGTTGTCGTCTTTGCAGCCGGTATCTAACTGTGCCAGCCAGGCAATGATCTTGCGCATTGCTTGGCCTTTCTGATGTATGCCCTCGAGTTGTATGGAACTTTCCAGGGTTGGATTGGCGGCTCGCCACAATGCTGCCGTCATGGCAAGAGTGCTGTGCATCATGGGCGCACTCTGTAATGCATAGGGGAACCACGACCTCCTACGATTGGCCGTGGCAAAGTCAGGGTCTTTGGCCAGAACTAGCACTGCGGTAGTTCGGTTAGCAGGGACTTTTATCCCGAGAGAAGGCGCAAGGATAGCATACAACACCTGACCAGTCGGTCAACATTTGGATTTGTGGGTATTGGAAGGCTGTCAAAGGGATCAACGGCACTAGCGCAGATCGACTCGATACGATATACCGGCGGCTGCTTTGACCCCTGGAATGAAAACATCAGCTTCAACCCGGATAATGCGTAGTGGTTGTCTAAGGGCGCAAGACCACCTCCGCTGATAACTGTGGTATCGACCAAGGGTTCGAATTCCTGTGCTCTCGTGTCGTCGACTCTGAAGATATCCTGCAAGGCCTGGACCGCCTCGAGGGGATTTTCGTCCCTTCATGCGGCTCACATAATAGCACGAGCTCTCGCTTTCGCTTCGACGAATAGGATGGCTTCCTTTCTGCTTTCTGCAGAGCTGCCCTTATCGCATGGCTTCTAGTCGACCCGGTCAATTTTGCTGGTTTCCCGTCCTGGCCTTCTATCGGGATAAATTTGTACTGCGGCATATTCGCCGGAGTCCTAAGGTCTTAGAATCTGACGCAGTCTTCTGTTCAGATAACCAGATAACAGAGAAGTTGCGGTCGCAAAAGACTGCTCACCCCATTTTCTTAGGTCCGGACAACGTGCTCTTTCTGCGTGAAGTCCCTGACTGAGCAGGTTGCCGTCATCTCCGGCGGTGGAATCCCACCTGTTTGCTTTGAATTTATCAAGTGCGGACATAAAAGACAGTCTCACGGGTATCTCCGGCCCTACGTCTGTCAGTGCAGCGAGTTGGTCACACGATTGGATTAGGATCGGTTCCCGTCAGATGGACTTCCTATTATAGCCTCCGAACTACTTACGCGGTTGTCACAACACTTCTAGCTTCATTCAAAATTGCCCCGCACTCAGTAGCAGAGAAGATAATCTCCAAGGCCCCCCCCACCCTCGTCAACGTTCCATTGGTCATAACCTAAGATCCCCCATTTGGCTTTTGTATTTCGTACGAGGTCAAACCACTCTTATATAAGCTTTGGATCTTCGCATTTAGCTTCGTTGGTAGTCGTATTTACACACATATCGCTTACAGAGGGCAGCTTGACGCCGTACAAAGTTGGAGGCCCATTGTTCACCGACCAGGGGCGCGTCGCGTACGTGTAGAAGCTCGTTGGCCATTTCTTCCACACCACTTTATTTTTTTGTCTTTGCCTTCTTACCAGATTTTACATCTTGGCAAGGCTTTAAGCTAGATAACGCTCTCTCTGTGGCAGTGAGGAAATTCAGATGGGTTGACCTTCCAGGTCCTCGAGGCGCCATGGTCGGGGTAGTGCAGTCCAAGGCACCTGTCGTGTTTAAATGGATCCACTCCTGTTTCTGAAGGGGAACTATTTCTGGTCCCCTAGTGATGACTACATGGATGTATAGCAGACTCCTGAAGAATGGGGCCATTATGGACCGAGAGCAGGGGGAGCGATCTTGGCACCGAGGGAAGGAACCCTCCAAAAGCGGCGGCACTCGCCGCCAAATATGGCGGAAAATTTCCCTGCAACCTGCGTTGACTAGTAACCTTTTACCCATGTTCGCTGCATGTATCCTCCCATGCTACACACCACCCGGTAAGCATCAAGGTACGGTAATCAATCCAAAGGTGAGGAAAGGACATGGCAGGGTGACTCACCTTAGGGGGTTGCATCTACGTACCACCGACTGCCTGACCCTACCTAACTGTACGAAGAGAATCTCTCAGTCACGAAAAGGATATAACGTGGAGTGTTGAAGGATAAACAATCTCGAATCCAACTACACGAACAGAATCAACCAGCCTACTCAAGAGTCAATTGTCTAGACTCTTCCAATATGTCACTCTCCAGAAACTTGGCAAGGCAACCTAACCATGAGTGCTTCTTAGATATGGACAAGAACAACAAACCATTTGCAAAGTCGAAGGAATACCAAAGGACAAGCACACTTTGTAGCAACTTGAAGGTCAAAGAGGCGATGGAGGCAAAATGGCAGAGGTTGGAATATCAATGGACTCGAATGTAGTTTGTCAGGTCTATTCCGTGTATCCTGATTTAGCGGCCCGCTCTTTATATTTGGCCAAATCGACCAATTTCTTTTGAATGAAGCCTGTAATATTATTATTGGATATCCACCTCCTCGACTCTTCCTCGCAAGGTTTCATAAAAGTTTTTGCCCTTGTAAAAGCGCGACAGGAAGTGGTCGCATGTGAGATCGCAGGCTGAGGTGGTGTTGCACAGTATTCTCCGGTCCAGCAGGACCCATGTTTCCAACTCTGGTTCATGGTTTCAACTGAAAGGTCGCCCATACCCAAATGCTGTTCAACTTTCTTGAAAATGCACAGAAGTTGGCTTGTTCTGCCTCTAACTCATCCTGCCTTTGAGCGAGTCGAGAAACGTCGACGCCGTGAGCCACAAGGGCGGGTGTATCATCTCAAGCGGCCAGAAACATGTAGATTCCAGGTCGACGACCGAGGTAATCCGCCACTCTAAGTCAACAAACAGATCGATTGCCGTAACGTCTGTGTCAGCGATAAGTGAAAGGATGAGTCACTCTTGGGCACAACAACCGCCTTTCCAAGTTTTCTCCGAGTATTTGTAGCGCAGCCATTTGTCTTCGTCCATCTTCTTTGCTCATGATGGCATTCGGTTGCATTTTCAGACAGTTCTCATGACCGTGAATGAGATCTCTCTAATAGTCTAAGGTAGAACTATAGGTAGTGTCCTGACTGATGTAGGTATTGATGGCTTCGTGCTCTAGCCATTGCAGACGAAGGAAAAAGAGGCCAGTTGGCCACCCTGATTTAACCAGCCTCGTCGATAGTCAATGAGCCAATTCGCCGACTCTGGACGCCAGCTAGGCGGATGATAATGTGTGCCATATCCCTGTAAAGACATGTGCGTCATTCTACGGTATCCTCGTCCTTGAAGACATCACTCAGGAGGAGTCCGCTCTGAACGAACTCAAACGATGCAGGGCGTTTCTTTCGTCTTCAAGAACGGAATCAAGAGTCCTCACTTCGCTCGCAAACCTCAGATACCGCAGATACCGCATTTCGATCGAATGAGAAACCTAGTGTACGGCCCGACACCTGGATCCTCATACCTGTATTGACAACCGCTCGATGCAGTACGGTAATTACTGGTAGTTATTTTATTACTTAGTTAACCCAACAGAGACCCCGGTTTGCCAAGACTTCCTGCCCCACATTGATTTTCCTTCTCTCAATGTGCGGCCTCTCGCCATCAACAACAGGTGTCCGCTTTCTATTCCGTCCTGTCCAGTGCACCACTCGTCCCTGCCCATCATGTCCTACGCTCCTGGTCGCCCGCCGATCGATGATGAGGATGCGGAAGAAGAAGCCCTTGTGGCCGACTACCAAGAACAGGTCAACTACGGGGAGGATACTCTCGAGCCCGTCGACTCGCTGACGGGCCCAGCCGACCTCAGGGCACAGCTTGAGGCGGCCGCGGCTCCGCTAGAATACCAGGCCTCGCTGGAGACCAAGTTTGCGTCGTACGACAACTACTGCTCGCTGTTCCACTACATCCTCAACTCGGACGGCCCCGTCGACATTGAGCAGCCGTCGTACTACTGGGCCTGGGACGTGATCGACGAGTTCATCTACCAGTTCGAGTCCTTCTGCCGGTACCGCAACCGCGTGGCACGCACCAGCGCCGGTGACGAGGAGGCTGCCGTCCTTCGCGAGAATCCCAACACGTGGGGCTGCTACTCGGTGCTCAACGTGCTGTACTCGCTCATCCAGCGCAGCCAGATCAACGAGCAACTGGCGGCGCAGAAGCGAGGCGAGGATGGCAGCGCGGTGGCGGGAGAATACGGCAGCCGACCGCTGTACCGCATGCTAGGCTACTTCTCCATCATTGGCCTGCTGCGCGTCCACTGCTTGCTGGGCGACTTCTCGCTGGCGCTCAAGACGCTGGACGACATTGAGATGAACAAGAAGGCCATGTTTGCGCGTGTGATGGCGGCACACCTTAACACATACTACTATGTCGGCTTCTCGTACATGATGCTGCGCCGGTACGCCGACGCGGTGCGCATGTTCAGTCACATCCTCGTGTACGTATCGCGCACCAAGTCCTTCCAGAAGGGAGGCGGTAGCCAGCAGTTCGACGCGATCGCCAAGAAGACCGAGCAGATGTATGCGATGGTCGCGATCTGCGTGTCGTTTGCGCCCACGCGCCTCGACGACACTATCCACACCGTCATCCGCGACAAGCTGGGCGATAAGTTTGCCAAGCTGCAGCGCGGCGGGCCCGACTCGCTGCCCGTGTACAAGGAACTCTTCCAGTCGGCCTGCCCCAAGTTCATCTCGCCCACGCCACCGGACTTTGACAACCCCAGCCTCAATATCGACCCGGTCGAGCACCACACCAACATCTTCATGGACGAGGTCAAGAACACCCTCTTCAACCCGACGGTCAAGTCGTACCTCAAGCTCTACTCGACCATGGATCTCAACAAGCTGTCGTCCTTTCTCGACGTCGAGCCCGAGAAGCTGCGGGCCTGGCTGCTTGTCAACAAGCAGCGCAGCCGCCAGATCCGCTGGAGCGAGGGCGGTCTGCTTGAGGGCGACGCCGTCAACGGCAGCGAGCTCGACTACGCCATCGAGGGCGATGTCATCCACATCAGCGAGGCCAAGCAAGGCCGTCGCCTTGTCGACTGGTACTTGCGCAACCTTGCGCGCGCCTATTAGAGACATATCCTAAGACATGACGAATATGAACCCGAAATCGCATGCATGCAAAACATATATCCATTCTTCTATTTTTGTCTTTTCTTTTCAGCTCCATTTCTATCGTACCATACGTGTATATATGCACGTGCACGTGCACGTGTATGTGTATGTGCATGTGCATGTCTGCCTGCATACCGAACTCGATCTCAATTCTTCTTAATATCATATTTCATTCTATGTGCATTTGCATCATCAGTCAACAACAACAAAAGCAAAAAGAAAATGAATGGAAAGAATTTAGTTCTATTCATTATTTTTTATTTTTTTGCCTGCCGCTGCTGTCGAAGGGTTTTCTCTCTTTTCCTTTTCTTCGAACCTTATTGCTCATTGTCATCATCAACTACAACAACAACAACAACACGGCCAATGCTAATAGACACCAGTCAGCACCAGTCAGCACCAGTCAGCACTGGTACCTGTGACATGTATCACATGGCACAGAGTTCGTTTTTGTGTGTACCGAGAGCTAGACTAGTAAGAACGCCTTGACATAATTAAAACCCGAGCGACGCAGAGGTGATTCAATAATAAAATGGGGCCATCAAAGCGTGGACTGTCTGGTCTAGTGTTCCCAAACAGTAGTACGCGTCTTTCGCTGCTTCGTCGTCGTGCCGGAAGGAACTGACGATGATGGGCCGGCAGCGCCGACCGCGTTAGGATCGCTCGGGTCATCAGTGAGTTCAGCTTCGTCTGCCGACCGTTTCTTCGCCGCCGAGACGGAGCGAGTGCCCGGTTTGACGCGCGGCCAGGCATCAAAGGGACTTGCTTTCGACTTGGTGTCGACGCCAACCGAGCGGCGTTTGGTGTCAGCATCGATAATGGGAGCATGTTCAACCTCAGCCTTTTCTTCATCCTCATCTTTGTTGTCCCCATCCTCGTCATTGGTAACGTCTTGTTCAATGTCGGTAGGTGCTTCTTCCTCCATGGCGCGATCGCGAGCCCGTCGCTGGACTTCCTGCTGGAAGAGGCGAGTGGGTTTGATGGACTTGCGGGTTAGTGTCTTAAGCGGCTTGGCACGTGTGACACCCTCCTCGGTGTGTTGAAGGAGGCCCAGGTCTTGGTCGTCAATCACTTCCTCTTCCTCGAAAGAGTCATCAAAGCGTCGGTACACCTTCTTGCCACGGCTGGAATAACAATTAGTCCTGAATCACCTCAAGGAGAGGAAATCACAACTTACAAGACATAGACCATCCCTTCGTCCTTTCGGATCGCTTCTTCGACTTGCGGGTCCAGCTTTCTCTCTCGTGTTGCCTTGGCGTGGGCGCCACTGGCCGCCGGTTTCCGAGCACGCCGGACAGCAGCAGCAGCAGAAGCAGCTCGACTCTCTACCTCTGGCTGATCGGCGAATGGGTTGGACTGGTCGGTGTCCGGTTCGGGAACCTTGTCTCTGTTGTCGGTGAAGATCTGGATGCCACCGCTGTCCTGGCTGTCTTCGTCGGCAGCAGCAGCAGCAGCAGCATGAAAGCTTTCGAGGGAGAAGCCATTGTATCGCTTGTTCTTGCGCGCACGCCGTGGGCTCGGAGCTGCAGCAGCAACAGGTCGCTGCCGCTCGGCGTCCTCGAGTTGGTCTTGGAACAGAGCTCTTCCTGGAGCAGCAGCAGCAGCCGCTGCATGGGCGGCCGCCGTCTTCTTCTTCTTGGTAGGCGTCTTGACTGGTGTGGGCAGCATTCCTTCAGACATAGTCGTAGTGCTGGGCAAAAGGGGCTGCGAGCGACGAGAAGGATTGGACGGCTTTGGTGGAGACAGTTCAGTGTTAGGAGAGGGTTGGATGACGTGGACTCGATACGAGGTTCTTCGAGGCGTTGACTGCGGCGGCGATTGCGGACGTGCGGCGTTTGCAGACAACGAGGTCTTGGCCTTCCGTGGCGTCACTGTGTTCTGTTGTTGCTGCGTCTGCGTCTGCGTCTGTGTCTGTGTCTGCGACTGTCTCTGTCTTGGCTTCGGCGTTGACGCTTCCGGCGTGACACGAAGAGAATGTGCTGCTGCTGCAGGAGCGCGTTGCCTGATTCGAGATGACTGTCTAATTGGCTTTCGCTCGTAGGCAGCTCCGTGAAGCGGTGTCGGCGGAGTCTCCGGCGAGGCGAGCACCTGAAGTGGCGGTGTCGCAGCCATGGTGTGGCGCGGGGCAGAAACAGGCAGGAGCGGCCCAGAAAGTCACTATCGATGTTGCCAGTGCTGGCACCTTCTTGTTGCTATGGATTTGTTGTTCTCGTCAACCTCTACATTGGCAGCAATAAACAAGGCCAATCGTCGGTCAGCGTTTGCGATTTCCCTGGCAACACACGACGGTATAATAGAGTAGGCAAGAGCGATGCTAGGATATCGGCATATACGACGACGACGACGACGACAACGAAGTGATAAGGGGCGACGGCAATGACAACGGTAACGACAAGGTAGCTGGAAGACTTGTGTGAAGCGATGTCTAGCCAGCGCTTGTCTGTCCCCAAATTTGAGGGGGCTGGCAGGGCTGGGCAAGGCTGGGCGCGCTTGCCAATGGCCCCACATCGCGTCACCTTAATTTGGCAAGTAACGTGTTAAGTGGTTTGTGTGGACAACACCAAGTTAGAATACAGTAGTTGTTGACAACGGACTGTCGATGATAGACTGGAGCAGAACATTTACTTTACGCGACGACGACGACGACGACGACGACGACAATGACAAACCACGGACCGTGGGCACGACGGTGTTGAATTGACAAAGTTGCATAAGCATAATTGATGCTATTGCTGCTCATCAAAAATGACACACCGAACGACAAGAACTGGAACAAAGGATGGAAAGGGAAATAAAATGGAAAGCAAAAGCTTCTGGGACTCGCCGCCACCGAACATGATATCTTCCTCTTCTTCTGCCTCTGCCCAGACACCACGAGGAAGCAGAAATACATTCCACCAATCGCACCGCGACGAAGAAAAAGAAGCAGAAGAAGATGAGACCGTCCTCCGCCAAGAACTGGCCAGCGTGCGCAAAGTCAACGAAACCATCGAAGGCGTAATCACCAGCCTACAACGAGCACAAGGCAACATCAAGGTATGCATGCATAACATACCCTTACTTGCTTACTTCCTTGTTCCCTCATTTCTTTTCCCGTCAAAAACCTTTAAACGAATATATACATAGATATAACCTTTGACTGACACACGAAAAACCCCCTTTTTTCCCTGTTAATAGTCAGTCAACCAAACCGTCACGGCGGCCTCGTCGCTACTCAACATCTGGACGCGGATTCTGTCACAGACGGAGCACAACCAGCGCCTGATCCTCGATCCCGCATGGCAAGGAGCCAGCCAGGACCTGGCTGACATTGAAGCCGAGGCAGGGGCCGAGGCAGCCGCGAAGCAACAACGCCGTGAAGCCGTTGAGGAGCAGGAGCGGAAATCTGCCGCTGCTGCTGCCACCGCCGCGGCGAGACGGGCAGAAGATGATGAGGAAAAGCGGCGAGTGGCAGGAGGTGCGAAAGCCGGCGCGGCCAAGGCGCGAGGAGTAGGAGGGCGAGTTGTGAGTAATAGCAGTGGTCGGCGTGGTGGTGGTAGTAGTAGTAGTGGTGGTGCAGCAGCATCGTCGTCGTCGTCGGCCGGTGGGTATTTGACCGGTCGTACGAGCGGTGGGGTTGCTCGCGGTGTGTCGAGCGGTACTACTAGTACTACTGGTGCTAGACGCACAGCGCCATCAGGTTTGGGAAGAGCACGGGGAACGGGAGCGAGAGGCCGTAGTACGTGAGAGAAATGGCGAGGGTCGGTCTACCGTCCTTCCCCTGAAGAAGGCGAGGTGTCTAACTGGGAGAAGAGGACCATCCAAGAAGAAGCACAGGCGTGCTAGCTAGCTAGCGATGTTGAGCACACACACACACATACACGTATTCCTCTGTTGACAGATGAAATGTATGATATCATACAAGAACAATCAACCAACTTTTGTCTTCACTGCTGTCTGTACAGTCAGAAAGTTAAGAGAAAAGGGTATGCACGTGCCAGGAATGCTCATGGTTGATAAACCCCATGCTTCAGTAATGGGACCTCAATGCTTTTTTCTCTCGAAAGTTTCTTTCCTCCTCGATATCGGATATCGGATATCGAATCTCTCAATAATACTTTTGGTTGGAACATCGCCTAGTATCTACAGGACATACCCACTGTTGAAGCTAAGCTAAGCTAAGCTAAGCTAAGCTAGGCTAAGCTGTCTCGATTGATTGCCTTGCCTTGCCTTGCCTTGCTTGCCTCGCCTTAGTTTGCTGTTCTTTCTTTCTTTCTTGCGCCTTGATGCCCTGATCAATAATCTCTAAAACACTAGTTCAGATCAAATCGGCACCTTTATTGCGTCTCCGATGTCGTTTGAGCAGCAGCAGCAGCAGCAGTGGGCTCGGGAGTAGATTGACTCTCCCGCTAGGTGTGTAAGGTGAGGCTGGGTCGACACCATATCAATTCTGTGCCCGCTTGGCCAGTAGATTGAGCGCACTGCCGGCGAGGATGAAGGCAGTCTGATCCTTGCTCAGGGTATGCTTGACAGGAACGATGAATCGGTCGCCATTCTTCTTGGAGAAAGTGAGAGTAATCTTACCCTCTGCCCCGCCGCTCTGCAGCACATCCCACAGACCGTCAGTGTCGGCCACATCGCAGGCATCGATCTTGTCATAATCGTCCTTGTTGGCAAAGGTGAGGGGAACAACGCCCTGCTTCTTGAGATTGGTCTCGTGGATGCGAGCAAAGCTCTTGGCCAGGATGACCATGCCGCCGAGGTAGCGAGGCTGCAGCGCGGCGTGCTCGCGAGCCGAACCCTCGCCATAGTTTTCCTCTGCCACCACCATCCACGGCTGGGCTTGGGACTTCCACTTCTTAGCCAGTTCGGGAATCGAGCTTGGGTTACCGCTGTCGTCGTAGGCCACATTCGTCTCTCCGGTGGCCGCGTTGACCGCGCCTATGAGCGTGTTCTCGGCAATGTTGGGCAGGTGGCCCTTGTACTTGAGCCAGGGTCCGGCTGCGGAGATGGTGTCGGTCGTACATTGGCCCTTGACCTTGTATAGCACCTTGAGATTCTTCAGCTCGCCGCCAGGATAGGGCTTGAATGGCTCAAGAATGGCCAGTCGGTCCGAATGGAGATCGACGACAATGTCAACGCTCGGGTCGGGCTCTGCTGCAGAGGGCAGGAAATCGACTCTTCCAGCAGCGAAGCCTGATACGGGCAGTGTGGTGCCCTTAGGGGGGCTGAATTTGAATCCCTTGCCCGAGGGCAGTGGAATAGAGTCGGTGATGGGGTTGAAGGAGGTCGAGCCCGAGTACGACATGGCGGTGACGAGCTCGGGCGAGGCGAGAAAGCTCATGGTTCGTCGGTTTCCATCATTGCGGCCGGGGAAATTTCGGTTGTAGGAGCACAGGATCGCGTTGTCCTCGCCTTTCTGCACCCCATCCGTTCGCTTCCACTGACCGATGCAGGGGCCACAGGCGTTGGCGAGGACGGTGCCTCCGGCAGAGGAGAACGTGTCGAGAGTCTTGTTCTCCTCAAGCGTGGCTCTGATCTGCTCACTGCCGGGAGTGATGAAGAAGTCTGCCTTTGGCTGGAGCCCGGCTGCTTGGGCCTGCTTGACCAGGTCTTCGGCTCGGGTCATGTCTTCGTAGGACGAATTCGTGCATGATCCAATCAAGCCGGCGCTCAGTGTGGCTGGCCAATTGTTGGACTTGACTGCGTCCTTGAATTTCGACAGCGGCGTGGACAGGTCTGGGGTGAAGGGCCCATTGATATGGGGTTCGAGTGCGGACAGGTCCAGGGTAATGGACTGGTCGTACTCGACACCTGGATCGGCCTTCAAGAAGTTGTCGCGGTCGCTTCCTTGTGCAATGCCTAGCAAGGCATCGACGATTGCCACTCTCCCTGTGGCCTTCAGGTAGGGCACATGGGTGTTGGAGAAGGGGAAGATGGACGTTGTAGCGCCCACCTCGGCGCCCATGTTGGTGACAGTGGCCATGCCAGTCGCACTCAGGGTCTCGACGCCCGGGCCGTGGTACTCGATGATGAATCCGGTGCCGCCTCTGACGGTGAGCAAGCCGGCTAACTTCAGAATCACGTCCTTCGGGCTCGCCCAGCCGCTGAGCTTGCCTTCGAGCCTGACGCCAAGAATTTTGGGGGCCTTCAACTCCCAAGGCGCGTCAACGAGGGCGTCGACGGCGTCGGCACCACCAACACCGATGGCAATGCTGCCCAGACCGCCAGCATTGGGGGTGTGGCTGTCGGTTCCTAGCATCATCAGGCCGGGAGCAGCGTAGTTCTCGAGCACGGTCTGATGGATGATGCCGGCACCAGGAGGCCAGAACTCGATGCCGTAGCGCGCTGCAGCACTTTCGAGAAAGTCAAAGACCTCCTTGTTGCCAGCAATCGAGTTGGGCAGATCGGTGTCTTCGCCCTTCTCGCCGACAATCATGTGGTCGCAATGGATGCTGGCAGGCACGGCGGTGCTGGGCAAATTGCACGTCATGAACTGCAGTAGCGCCATCTGGGCCGACGCATCCTGCATTGCCACGCGGTCTGGCTTAAGCTTGAGGTTGGCATTGCCACGGATAGACCTGCCGTTGTCGGTGCCGCTGAGCAGCGAATCCTCCGCGTTGTCGAGGTGTGAGTAGAGAATCTTCTCGGCCAGCGACAACCTACGACCGTCCAGGATGGAGCGTACCTCTTGGAAGTTGCTCAGGATTCTCTGGTATGGCGGCACGGCAGCTCTCCTGCGGGGCGGCGGTGATGGCGCGGCGGCATGGGTGGCATAGCGACGGTGACCTGCACGGGCCGTGGCTACGACAGCCCGTTGCATTGCTAAACTCATGGCCGTGCGCTCTGGGCGGCTGTCGTCGCTTGGCTACCATAGTCCATTACAATAATTCTTACTCTGGCTTGACATGATTTATAAGGGTTCATTGTTTTCGCCGCCGACCTCGGTCGCGTGCGTGGCCTGCCAACCAACCAGCGATGATGAATTTTTCAGCCACAATCGCCGTCGGCCGTGATCAACAAACAACAACTTATCACGACTACGGTACCATAACACATCTCAGGCCTTATAAAGGCGTAGAGCCTGCTGGCAAGCCGGTTTTGTATACACACACACACACACACACACACACACACACACACACACAGAATGCCAAATTTGACCACCCAGCTAAGTTACAGTAGTACACACGGCTCCCGTTGGCCAAACGGACAACCAGCATGAGCGCGCCCTGACACCGGATCGGATGCTGCTTCCAATTGCCCTGCGTAGCTGTTCCACTGATCGATCGCATTTCACCTTCCTTCATTCATTGTCCTCAGCCTTCTCCGACTCGGCCGCCGTTCGGAGCTCGTAAGCCATGTCGTAGCACTCGGCCAGGAGATCGATGACGTTGCCCTGTCCTTCGGGGATGTCCTTGCCCACCTGGAACTTGCCGTCCACCCGCATGTTGTCAATGGAGTTCAGTTTCATGCTGTACGGGTATAGCTCTCGCGGGTTCGACAAGCCGCCGGCATTCTTCACCTCGACCAAGCAGCGACGCAAGGTCATCAGCTGATTATATACTGGCAGCAATGCTTCAGAGACGGGCTCCGAGGCAATGAGCAGTTGGTAGATGTACGAATAGCTGCGGCGAAGCAGGTAGAGAAGTATCTGTCACAGCCAAGTCAATCCCATGCTCTGGTACATTACAGACAATATGGGACACGCGGCCTAGCCTTACTCTTTGGGTGTACAGGTCAGCCGGCTTGCCTTCAGCGTCGAAAAAGTTGCCATCTCGCCGCGCGTCGTCGATGCGGTCAAGTTTGCGCTGCCACATAAACAGATCCGGCTCTCGCAGCGACCATGCTTGGGTCATGGATAACCGCTCCAGATGGTTGCGAATCTCAGACAGGGCGTTGAATGTGTCCTGGAATCGTTCATCAATCTTGCCTTGTCTGTAAACACAAACATGTCAGCCAGCTGGCCCCGAGTGAAGCCATCGTAGCTTTCATCACACATACCTGATTTCCGTCTTCTCGGCCAAGTACAGGCATCGCTCCAACAGCGGCACCACCAGCTCCTGGCCAGAACCCACGTGGCCTTCTCCGTCGGTAATCTTGCCATCATGCATCCTAGCTTGGATATCGCCCAGCTTACTACGAAGCTCGTTCAGGTCTTTGATAGAATACTGCGTATGGCGTTAGAAAAGAAAGAAAAAGAAAAGAAAGAAAAGAAAAGAAAATGACCGCACGGCGCCATCAAGGCCCTGCTGCCTACCTTGCTCCGAATGCTCAGCGCAGCCAAACTGCGTAGAATGGCCACCAATTCCTCCCACGTTGGAAGCGTCTCGGGGCTTAGGGTCGAGAGGAAGTCGCGTAGCTCCTTCAGCAGCGTCTGGCAGATCTCCAACCGATACTGGATCCGGGTCAACAGATAGGGCGAGTATTTTTCTTTGCCTGTCTCCAGCGTCGTCTCCATCTTGGCCAGGGTGTGTCCCATCGCATCCAGGTCCTTGGTGCTGTAGAAGGCCGCTTCTTTGACGTGCTCGCACAATCGCGTGATTGTCGAGGTCATCGAGTACAGCGCCGGAGCCTCGTTGTTGCGGCCGATGGCCATGAAGAAGAGCGAGATCAGCTGCAGGCAGTCATCGAGCACATGGTCGACCCGGTTTTGTAGAAGGTGATCCGACCCACGCACATTGTTCAATTGGTGCACCTGTTCAATCACAGCGTCGTATAGCGGAATGACGTCCTGTGACTTAACATATGTGGTCTTGTCCTGCTTGAGCAGCAGCAGTTTATCTCGCACAAGCAGCAGCTGGTCAAGAATGGGCTTCTCGTGAGCAGGCACTGGATACTGTGAAATTGGGGAATCCATGGCTGAGACAACAAAGCATCAGAGGCGTCAAGATCATGCAAACTGGGCCCTAGTCTTTACTTCCACCCAGACTCACACTAATACATACCGTCAACAGATGTCAGTGTCTTTATCAGCAGCAAGAGGCAAACACAGCCTGGTATCTACTAGTAGTCAGTGACGTGGGGCTGTGTTCCGTCTAATAAGCTGCCCCACACACAATAATGGCCCCAGGTTGACTGGCTGCCTTTGCCCCCACCAATGCGCGGGGTACGGCATTTTAACTAGTGAGGATCTAGGTTGACCAATATGTACAAAATGCTATACTCTTCCTCAGAGGACTATCTGGCCAAATCTACATTGGCCACTGTCTGGAATGGTTTTGATGTCTATCTGCTTTCTTCAGCAGCTGCACCTACTGTTGTAGTAGTCGTAGTCGTAGTATTAGTAGTACAAGATCTACCGGCCGACCTGGCCTAAAACACAAACTCGCTCAATAATGCCGACATTTGAACTTCCTATTTGACAAAGCACACTTTCTCCAAGTACTTGACCGCCTTCACACATCGGTTTTCGACCTCACGTGTCCAGATGTCGGCCGCCCATAAGGATGCAACCAAGGTGATGGTCCATCCACTGATGATTGCACATGCCCAGGAGAAATCATTCATCTTGCCCAATTCCGTGCCGATTGACCAAGCAATCTCATGTGGGATCATGTAGCCAAAAACATGCATAAGTGGCCCATGTACCAGGTATAGGGCAAAGCTGATTTTGCCCAAGTACAGCGGTATCGGGCTCGTGAGGAACCTCCGCCATTTCGAGGTGTCTGGGTTGGAGCGTGCGAGCAGCAGGATCAAGAGCGCGGTGCCGATGTTGGGATAGAACTTGTCTTTACGCACCATCCACTCGGGAATGATCTTGTTGAGCCACATGTACCCCGGTGCATAGTCCTGAGCGCCGTCGATGGGGTATGACAAGAAGTAGAAGGAAATGAAAAAGGTGACATATCGAATGATGGATCGCAGTGGTGCCCGAAACCTGCTCATCCGCCCAAGGCGCAACCTCCCAAGGTGCGGGAACTCATGCAACGGTCGGCTGATCTGTGGTTGGGCCAGCGGTTTCTCGTCCTGCGAACTGCTCTCTTCCCCCTCTCGCGCCGGCAGCGTGTCTCGATTTGTTTGGTCTCGTTCGGTGAGCAGGACGTCGACTTGGGCCACAAACGCTCCTAGGATGTACACCCAGATCTCCCAGTGATTCCACAAAAAGTACATCAAGGTGAGGAAAACTAGGAGAACGACGCGGACCTGTTTCTTGCATTGCGCAAGTGCAATGAGAATGCCGTACAGATGCAGCGACGCCCGCATCTCCGACAGGATAGACCACAGATGCTGGTCGTGATAAGGATACACGGTCGCCTCAGTGATAATGTTGGTCAGCCCGAACATTTCGCGACCCCAGTAGTAGAGCTGCTCAGGCCAGGTGGGCAACATGGGCGGCTTGGGCTCGTTCCATTCGCCCGGGAAATTGGCGTGGTCGTGAATGAAATCACGATATGGCTCGTAGAACCCTAGGTGGATGTACGTGGTCGTGAGGAGTGTGATGACAAAGACCGGCATGTAGAGACGGAGTGCTCGGCGAAACATGGCTCCAGAGATACTCTGGAAGACCTTCTGGTGTGTGGTTGCATCAGACTTCTCCAGCAACTGGAACAGTCGCAAAGCGGTCAGATAGCCAGCAATGCCGAAGAAGACGTGCGAAGTGAATCCAGAGTAGAAATATCGGATGATGGGAAGTTCGAGAAAGTACTTGTGTCGGTCATCCACACCCCACGGCTGAAAACCAAAATCACTGTAGGCAAACGAGTAGTGAAAGGTGAAGACCTTGACCGCTGTCAGCCCACGGAGGCCATTGAGGTAGCTCGTGGGAAACCTTTTCGGGGCCGGTGCTTCTTCATCCCAGACGAGAGTTCGCACCAGAGTCGGCGTGAGCGAGTAACCGAATTTTTTCAGCGCGCGATAAACCTGTGACGGAGAGGCTTGCTGAAGAAGCCTGCTGAGCAGTCTCCGTCTTCCTTCGTGAAGATAATACTTCACCCGGAGCTTCAAGCTAACGTCTGGAGCGTGACCGTTCTCGCCTGCCGGCAGCAGAGACTCGGCCTGTTCATGTTGAACCATGCTCATTGTTCCGCCTGTTCAAGAGACACGTAAGCTCACTACGCGGCCAAAAAATGGCAAAAAAAAAGAGTGCGAGCCTGCGCCACTATCGACTCGAGCCTAGAGAGTGCTGGGCGCCCTTCGATCATGCACACAGTGACACACTTCTTTTGTATAAGAGGTCATCAGGATGGAGAGTGAGAGTACACATGCACCATCTTCCGGTCTCGGCAATGGTCTGAGGACTGGGGGCCGCGCGGCAATTAAGGTCTTGGCGTGGCAGGAAACGGAAAGGCTAGTGTCTTGGCTAACAAAGCGCGATGTCTTGGCTGCGGTCATCATTGGCCTGCACTCAGCCAGGGACCGGTTTGAAACGGGATCTATTTCAGATTTAGCTTGCGAGAGGGAGGGATGTGACCCTTATCTGCACGGCTCTGACAACTCACAATAATCTGTTACCTCAGCTTTGCAATGACCGCGTGCTTGGCGCTGCTTGCACCGAAGGTTGAAGACTGGGGTTTGGAGTCATCGATTGATGAACACTTATTTTAACCATGATAAACTCCGGGCCTACAGCATTTGATCACTTGTTTGTCAGGGATTCTGGGATTACCGAAATGGATAATGTGGGCTGGCACAGCCCAATCCTTTGCTTTATTACTGTACTATATTATTTAACATGTCTCACTTCCTGAGTCTGTGGTCTGGTCATTGTTTCCGGTCAAAGTAACATGCTGAACAAAATTCGCCTGCGGGAAAGGGGTATCTCAAATCGCACACACCATTAGAAAGGCTTTGCTCACTCCAAATGACTCCCATGGCCCGACCGATCAAGGTTTGGTTTGTATAAAAGTCTCTTTTCACCCTGAAACAGGAGGAGCACAAGTCTCTTGATTCGCTGTCACATCTGGTAGGGCGGCGTGCTCGAGACCGGTGTGACGCTCAACTTGAGTCCGTGTGATCAATGCCTGGGTTCGCCAGCGCATCTCCAGGCGAGCCCGCTTGGATGCAAGAGCCAGGCGGAGGCGATCTTGTTGGCTGGCAAAGTCCTTATCAATGGCCTCCAGCTCTCGCTCATGCTCCCTACACATCTTGTCGATCTCTTGCATTCCTTTGCGAACCAGATTCTCCACCGTTTTGTTCTGTTTGCCCCGAAGCACATTGACTCTAGAAGCATGCAGACTGCCCATCGAGTCTCGCTCTCGGTACTGCTGAGCCAGATTGTGGTAGTCCTTTTCGGTGACTCTGCGTTCTGGAAGCACAGCCTCAGTGGGCGAACGCTCAGGCGCCGGATCCGGTGGCGTTTGGAGTGGCGTCGGGCTATGGCAGTAGGCCTCCATATGTCGCAGCCTGACCATTGCTCGCTGTTCTTCAAGTTTATGTTCTCTCTGCAGTTTCATTTCCTCCTCTAGTTGGCGGGCCTCCAAGTTGTCGACGGCGGTGTTGATCTGGGCCCGTCAGTTTCAGGCCGAAGGTCTGTTGCTTGTTGCCTGGCTTGCTTACCTTGTGCTGGTGCTCTTCCATGGCAGCCTGCTGCAGCTTCCGCTTTGCTGCCTCTGCTGCCTTGCGACCGGCACCAAGACGGCTCAGCAAGGTGTACTGGAAGTCGAGGAAGCGGTCACGCTCAGCCATCTGACTGCAGCGCAATTCCAGCATTTCTTGGCATTCAAGCCCTCTCTGCAATGCGTCTGCATCGCGAGGTACCGGCTGTTCATAGCTCGATTTGGGCGCAGAGATGGCGTTTGACCAGGAGCTCTTGCTCGATTCGAAAGAGCCAAGGCTCTTTTCTCTGCTCTGCTGCGAC
Source organism: Chaetothyriales sp. CBS 134916 (assembly GCA_003709845.1). Classification (NCBI taxonomy): domain Eukaryota; kingdom Fungi; phylum Ascomycota; class Eurotiomycetes; order Chaetothyriales; family Domatiomycetaceae; genus Domatiomyces; species Domatiomyces globalis. Next base: position 22,561 of record QQXO01000197.1, on the reverse strand, counting down.
ACTTGATCGCTGTCCTGTGTCTTGTTGCCGTCACTGCTGACTCTCGTCAACATGGGCGACCAAGGCGGCATGGACTTGCGCTTCTTGAATGTGGGCATCTTGAGGAATCCAAGGCCGAACCCTGAGCTTCTTCTCTTGTCTCCGTAGGAGCGGATTGAGGACGACTGTGAGCGCTGGATAGATGAGTCTGAGGTAGTGGAGGTATGGATGGCGAATCGGCGCTCGCTGGACGAGGCGCAAGACGGGGCAGTGGACGGAGAGCTTAAACACGAGGGTGGGGCGCGGACAGTGGAGTTGGAAGCGAATGTGTTAGTTGAGAGAGAGGAGGTGAGGCTGTCGACGGGGGCATGTGATGGTGGTGGGGCAGTCAGCCCAAGGCCGTCGAGCTGCTTCTGGAGCTGCTCCTCCTCTGTATCCTCTGTGACTGCCTGTGGAAGCTGTAGGACCATTGTACAGTACAGGTCTTCATCAATTCCACATGTTGACAATGTCAACAGCTCCATGGCTGGCAGGCCGGTCTCTTCTAACAATGATTCCATCTCACACTGCTGTCAGAAGAGGCAGAGGCATATATATAGCAGTGTGCGGCCTTGGCTAGAACCAGAACACAGCAGGTGTCAAGCTAGAGAGCACTTCATCTTTTGACAGCTGTGTGGTACTGTAATTGTGTTACAATGTAGTTTGCAGAAGACGTGACGCGGTCCCTCAAGGAAGGAGCGGGGGAAGTCACCAGAGATAACAGCAGAGGCCAACAAATGCAGTTGCAAGAGATTTGAGTCGTTGTACCCCAGAAGCCCTTCCCCTGACTTGCCTAACCATAACGACAATGGAAAACGGATTTAGCAACAGTTGTCTGGCAAGTGACTCAAAGGCCTTCACTGGAAATGCGGATTACAAAATCTCCGAAGTGAGTGGATTTGACAACGTCATCTCGCACAGCGGGAGACTCCGCCGATAGGCACTGGCGCTAAATCTTTCTGGTTCCTGCCAAATTCGTCCACAGATCACAGCGTTCTACAGGGCTGAAGCCAAAACTCTAATAAAGCATTGATTAATTACCAGAGAGCTGCGAACTGCAAGTTCCGGTTCCGGCAGGGGTGCATCTGATAAGAATGGTCGATGGCTAAGGCGGCACAATTAATAAATAACTTATTTACGGAGCTTCTCAGACATTTGGGCGCAGCTCATCCTACGGTTATCCGAGCTGGGCTATTTTACAAACTGGTCAAGGTTATAGTGCAACAAGCGCGCAGGAGGAGAGGGCCTCGCTGCTCTAGGTGGGTGGTGACTCGCTCTCTAGCTTTGCCCATTGCTCTGTCTGTGCTCGTCGATCATCTCGTCGTGCAGCGCCTTTAGCTCGGGGATGATCAGGCTCTCAATCTCCATGCCCTCAGTCACGGTACCGCCGTCGAGATCGACAGGTTCGGGCGCGCGTCTCAAGTCCGCCAGCCCAACCATTTTCTCGTTGCCGGTCAAGCTTTTGGAGCGCCGTGCCTTGGGCACCCGGATCCAATGCTCGCCGCCGTTGCGAGTGATAAAGACTACCTCCCACTTACGCGTCGTCAGCAAGTTGCCGATCACTAAGTCGTGCCCGTATTTGTCCAGAGCCTGGGCAGCTTTGCCCACCAGCAGATTTGGATCGGTCTCGAGCTTGAAGCTGACGATCATGCTGCCTTTGGGTGCCCACGATGAAACCAGTGTGTTGAGGAACTTGGGCACCGGGTCCAGATTGATGACCAATTGCCTGCCGGTACCGGCTGCGCTCCCATCCATCTCTCTGGACTGGATCTTGTGCTCTTCCATACGATCTCGCGGGATGAAAAAGTCCGACACCGCCGCGGCCAGGTAAAAAAGCGCTCGGGTACCCAGGGGTTGCATCAGCCTAGCCAGTGCTCGCAGCTCGAATAGGTACTCGGTCACAGAAGTGAAGGGTAAGAGCAAGAGCAGCCGATTCTTCTTCGCGTAGTGATATTCCCCGAGCACCCGCTTCATCTTTTCCTGGTATTCGTCGGCCACAATAACATTGCCGCCGTCTGACACATCCATGAAATCGAGAAAGCAGTTGGTACTATGGCTGTAGTGACGCGAGTATGGCAGCAGACTGAACTGCCGGTGGAGGAAGATCACCGCATACCCTGCCTGGAGAAAGTATTCGGCCGACGTTGCGCCTCTGGTGCCAGCTGAGAAGTTATCAATGAAGCGAACGGTCTGATTCTCCAAAGGCACCGTCGTCCCACCAGACGTCACCAGAACAATGCGGCGACTCGCTGAGCTTTCTAGGTGGTACTGAATGAATTCCTTGGCCAGAGCCTCATGCTTGGGCAGTGATTTCGGAGCTGGGTTGTGCGCGAAGAACATGTCTGGCGCGCTCATCGTTTCAAGTCCAAGTTCCTGTCCTAGTGGCTAACCTGCTAATCTCGGTGGTTGCTCACTCGCAACAGAACGTCGTCCCAATGGTTATCTGCGCAGGTCAAGGGGCCCAAGCGAAGATTCTCTCAAACGATAGGAAGCAAAGAGTAACTACGAACCCTTCCAGTGGACCGAAACCTACTTATCGCTCAAAGGGATCAGGTCTTCCGCGCATACACCATCATAGGGCACTCTTATCGTCAGCAGAGTCAAGAAAGCACTTTACAAACTCCGAACAAGTTGACGACGACGCTGAATTCCAGCTGCGAGTATCTTCTCCCTAGCTACTTTTCTGCTACAAAATCAACACTCGTGAAGAAGCAGCTCTCAAGCTGAGTCAAGTTTGTGTTAGTGCCGAGGCGTTTCTCTCCTCACAATGCATCATCACGTGATACTGCACTTCGAAGAGCCAAGACCTTCTGGCAAGGCGAACTCAGCCAAGACCGAAGGGAAAATTCTGATATCCCGCGCATTCGTAAAACCGCGACTACCATGCAGTTGAAATGGCAGACGACCAATGTGACGTCTACCACATCCATGCCGGTTCTCGCAAGGCAACCCCGAGGCTGAGTCGCAAGTCGACCGTTTCGCCGGTCTTTACAGGATATCACAGAACCCATCCTAGTGCAGATTGCCATTTCCCGCGCCTCTGATTTGTTGCTTCCCCGAAAACGTGGCTGGACAGGGGCCAGCAAAAAAAAGATCGCCGTATTCGCAGATACGCACCCAATCCGGGTTAAGTCGGTTTTCTATCCACTGATCAATACAACTCATCACAAGATATCGATTTGACAGCCACAAGAGAGCCGTTTGTCAGTAAGTATTAATACTAGCTATTTGCTCGTCGTAATGAATAGAAGAATATCAGAAAAAAAAACCCCCCATTGCCATCTCCTACAAGCCGTTTCATTTTTTGTTACTACAATATACCACCGGTACATCATACCTACCTACCCCCTCACGCAGAATACAATTCTAGTCTTGTACGAAAAGAAAAATAAACAAAAATCCAAACAAAAATGGTTAACGCGGTGCCTGGGTCGCTATACATCTACGCACCGACTAAAGGCGTGTCGATCGTCTTCGCCGTTCTCTTCCTCATCTCCGGGATGCTGCACATCTGGCAGAACATCATCAAGTACCGAAGCTGGCGCATCGGCTTTCTCTTCCCCTGGGCCGCCGCGCTCTTCGTGGTCGGCTTTGCGATGCGGGAATACGGTGCGTACCACTACGGTGTGCTCAACATCTTCGTCGCCAGCCAGGTGATGCTCTTCATTGCGCCACCCGTGTACAACGGCGCCAACTACTTTGTCTTTGGACGAACGCTCTATTACCTTCCCTATCTGAGCATCATCCACCCGGGCCGCGTGTGGAGCACCTTTATTACACTGGACGGAGTCGTCGGTATTTTGGCAGGAAATGGGTGAGTTCATCTCTCTTCTTCTTGTTCTTCTTGTTCTTCTGGTTCTTCTTCTCAAAACTAACCGCAACCATAATCCAGCGCCTCCTACCTCGCCAACACCAACAACCCACCCTCCAAGCAGCGCATGGGCGAGACACTCGTGCGTGTCAGCCTCATCCTCCTCCTCTCTCTCAACTTCGCCTTCACCGTGCTAATCGTGCACTTCCACTACCGTGTCCTGGGCCGCGGAAACTCCAAATACGGCAACCTGATGACGCCCAACCTGCGCATCCTGCTCTACACGCTGTACGTATCGACATTTTTGATCGTGCTGCGCAACACCTTCCGCACCGCATCCGCCTTCTATCCCTACATCTCGGCGGTTAACACGTCCGAGTCGCTGCTCTTCTGCCTGGAATATCTGCCCATGCTGCTCAACACGTATCTGTTCAACGTGTTCCCGCCAGCAAAGTATCTGCCGGTGAACCACAAGATCTACTTGGCTGTTGATGGGCGCACCGAGATTCAAGGACCCGGTATGTCGGATCGGCGCATGTTCCTGTTGACCATCCTCGATCCCTTTGATATCGTCGGCTTGTTGATGGGCAGAGACAGCAAGAATCGATTCTGGGAGAGGGATGGCATTGGAGGGCCCAAGGTGGAGGCCGGGGGCGAGTGTGAGCGGGAGTCTGGATGGAAGAACACAATAGGAGGTGGCCAGCAGATGGAGAAGAACTCGCCGGCTTGAATACTCTCTATGAGTGGCGATGCGGGTGGCCCTTTCAAGCCAGCAACTACACTCGCCCGAAGACGGTTCACACTTGTCCGGGGAAATCTCATAGCGACGTCTAGGTTCGTATTATCATATACCCCATAACAATAGATATCCTGACGTTCTGGATATTCTTGTAATTCATTCCATAACCAATGGTTCCCACGCCTCACCCACTCTTGGTCTGCCTGATCCTGAGTGTGTTGTGATCAAAATCTACATAATAATACAGTCCCTGTCTTCACCGAGTCGATTCCTGCCTGGCCGAGCTCCATATGGCCCTGGCGTCGATCCATTCCATTGGCCCGGCATTCGACTGTTGTTGTCCATATACGGCCCTGATGGTCTCCCTGCCGTACCTGTGCGTCCACCACCACGTAACGGAGGTCGACTCCCACTTACATATGGAGCATTGGGTCCAGGAGGATGTGCTGGGCCCGAGTTAGAGGCACGGCTGATATTGCTGGTGGTACCAGTCAGCTGAGTGCTGGAAGCGTTGGCACTTGCACCTGGCTCCGAACTGTATGTCGGATGCAACGGGCTCCCGACTGGTGGTATGTACGGCTTCCCCTTGGCAGCCTCTTCGTAAGCTGGTGGTGCATCATCCTCAAGGGCGTCTGAGGGTCTGTTCACGGCGAGAGGGCCTGCACCTCCGCGGCCGGCGCGAGGTGGAATCGCCGGCCGGTTCTCAGGTGCATCACTTCGGCTAGGAACGGGAGTCAAGGTGATGGGGATGTTGGTCGCAGATCCACGCGGACTTCGTCGATTCTGGTTGCCTTGCTGTGTCCCAGAGCGCATTCGGCGGGCACTGGCAGCGCGTTCCCTCTGCTCTTCTTCCTCCTGAAGTTGCAAGGCCATGGCAAAATCAGCGTCATGCTGCTCTTGCTGTTCCTGTGGAGACAAAGGCGACGCCACATCGGGTACTGAGAGATGCTGATGATGGTCGAGTATGGCTCCTGAATCGCCGGCGTTACGCGAGTCAGCCTGCTCGTGAGAGACAAACCTGAAGTCTCCAGAGAAGTAGTCATTGTGGGCGCCGCTGATGTCGACCAAGGACTCCCAGATGATCTCATCGCGTTCTGCGTAGCCTGCATCTGTGATCAAGGTGAAGAGCTGGCCAGATTGCGGATGCTTGTAGATGGTGCTGAAATGATCATTGCGAAACATGATGGCAAAGGAGCCCGATGGCAGGCACTCTCGCACCGCGTCCAGACCAGAGGGCGTGAGCTGGGTGGGAAATTGCTCAAGGAAAGTCTTGATTGAGTTGATGTCTTCCCAGATGGCCTGCTCTTGTGGCGACAGGCCGCTGGTGGTGAGCTTGTATTCCAGCTCCTCCTCACTGAATTGTAAGGCTTGGGCGTCTTCGTAAGTCTGGGCAGATCGCTTGAATGCTCCTTCGGCAGGGGTGCCTGGTTCAGGTAGCCAGCCATGCAAAAGTGGGACAGCAAACGCGCCGTACAGGTTCATGTCCAAGGTTGACTCAAAGCTGCCCGCCTTCTGTTTCTGTCTTTCTGCTTGGGGGAGATCCAAAGCAGAGTTTTCGGCGTCCATGAGATTTGGTGGTGGAGGATTGTTCGCAACGAATCGTGGATTGGCGTTCATACCGGTTTTCAACCGCATGAGGAAGGCATTGAGTGCATCGACATCGGGCAGCTCAGCACCAGATTCTGCACCTCTTGTGATCAATTCGTACATCAGGGTCTCGATGATTAGACCAATCGACACTTGCTCTCTCGACCTCAATGCGTCGTCTAGCGCTGCCTGTGACTCCTCCTTGGCGCCCAGGATTAGTGCGTTAACGAGGGCTAGGAGAGGACATGGTCCATTTTTGTTCTGCACGAGCATGGACGAGCTCCGTAACCTTCCAGAGCTGTGGTCGAACCAATTGAAGTGTTTGATCTGATACGTTTCGCTTCTGTCTTCGATATTCTTGGCTATTTCTGCCTCCGAAAGCGGCGTACTCGTGGTAATCGGTCTTGGCACTCGCGATGGAGGGGCTCCGGATGGAGGCTCGTAGGCATCTGGATGCTTCTCGCTGAGCTGATTAACAGGTCCATGGGCCAGCGACGGTGCGATTTCGTCGTCATCGTAAAGCAAAGGCTGCTCCGTTGATTCGGGATGAGGTCTGGTGTTTATGTTGGGCAAGGCTTGTAGTTCGTCTGAGAGTGACACAGCGCCCGCATCCTGGCCTCTGTCCAGCATGCCATCTGTGTACTGCGCGAAATGCTTTTGTGACTGGTTGAAAGAGGAGGCCGATGGCAGAAGCTGAGGAGCAGATGCCCACGGATCAGGCATATGATCTTTGTGGTCTAGCTGCGGAGCTGTTGGTGCTGGTGATCTCTCTGGCTGAGCCGGTGGCGGTGGAGGCAGAGCAGTCGGTTCCAATGGTCTCCACGGGTCATGGACGGCCTGCTTAGCTGGCTGGTTGTGGGAGAGATGCAGATTGGACAGCTGACTGGAGGGGCCATCTGCGTCAACAGGGTCTCGAACAGGCTGCTTTCCCTTGCCTGTCGGTTCAAGATTCTCAGCGCTTAAGTGGGCTAAGTGCTGACGGGGCTGTTGCACCGATGTTTCTTGCTGACTTCCGGCCTCAGACGGCCGCCGGAATGGATTGAGGGAGGCGAAATCGGAAGAATGGGAGTTTCCTGGTGGCTGAGGCTGTGGAGAGAGCTGAGCAACAACGGGCTTCCTCTTGACGCTCCTGGTCGAGGATGGAGGTGGTGGGGGCATCTGTGTGGGGACGGGAGGGACATCTACATGGGTCCAATCATTGTCGTTGTCATTGTCGTTGTCGTTGTCATGAGCATCGACGGAGTCCTTGTTGGGGCTCTTGCGGGTGGGGCTCGCCCTGTCAGGCACCTCGTCGTCCTCCCAGAAGTCGCGTGATTCTCCGCTGTCGACCGACGACCGCGGTGTGTCTTGGCCCGAGAGTCCCGGTCTCAGTGTGGCAGGAACGGGTTGGAGCGACTGTTTCTCTGGCGGACTGTCCACCGGCTTGCCATTTCTTGGTTTAAGGAAGGCGGGCGGTGGCCGGTCGGGCTGGAGCTGTGACGACGGTTGGTCGTTCCACGGGTTGTCGTTGTCGAGATAAGAGGCAGCTGTCAGGGGAGCGCTGCCTTCGCGGGGGGAGAAAGGGATGGGGGGTACATCAGCGGAGTCGACGGCGAGGCCCTCGGCGGTGGAGAGGGGAGGGTGGAGCTGAGGGAAGGAAGATTCGCGGGTGACCATGGTGATACACACCAGAAGGCAACTCACGGCGAGACAGCGCTGGTCGTCGCCGTGGGCAGCGTCGGCGGCGGTGTGGCTCAAGGGAAGAACAGGTAACCGCCCTCACTCGGCAGGCGCAAACTAGAAAGCTACTGCACTGGTGCGGGCAGGTGCAGCCACATCCGCATCCGTAGAAAGAGCGGGACGCTGACACCTCTCAGTTGCTATTGCTGCGCCAAACCGCACTCTCTGGCTGCTAACGCCGCGTAATAGTCGACTGTGCAAGTGTATATGCCAGTGAGAATATCTTGTCTAGGCTACAGACTGCTCTTATGGCAGTTAACAGCTGTTGCCGCATTGACCGCGCGGCGTCCTGTCCTGGGTGTGGCTGTTGATTCAACACTGAGATGGATGACGTCGTGGTATGGCGTGGCGGTGCCATGCGGCTGAAGGCCGAATTTCGCCAGGCAGCGCCGTTTCCAAGATTAACTTAACTGTATTATTAGCTCTGCTGTACTTTAATGCCATGCTCATTTGGTCTCTTCCTTGTCAAGCTGCCGCCTTGTACACTTCATCCACACGATTGTTTTGTGCTTTCCCGAGTTCAACCTTCAATATATGGGCCTCTCAAAATCGATCTGGTGAATGCTTGTGTGAAACCCTATCACGATTGAGAGCGCGTTTCTCGATGTTTTTGTTGTTCAGCCAACATCTCTAGCTTGTTAGCAAAGCCTTCTGTAAGTTCATCTGTCTCTAGGTGATCGTGATATATATAGGATAAGGGCATAGGATTGTATCTTTATCCTTGTCATTGATCTAGCTGCTCCCCCAAGCTGGTTCGTAGAGACTCTTGACGTAAGACCCAGCATGCATGGTAGAAGCTAAATATCCAGTCATAAATCACCCAAGAACTATCTTCTGCATCGGCCGACTCCATGTTCCTGCCTTGTATCTCCCTCCACCTAATGGCCTGCTGGGTTACTTCCTGGCTCCGTTGTCACCGTCGTCCCGGTCGTTGTCACCGCTTCTTCCTTCAATGCTGGCCTTGCCTCAGGAGCTACAGAGCCCTGTGAGATACCTGCGTGACTTACTACCCCGCTGGGTTGCTTTTCCACTCCAGGATTAACACTAGCTCCTGTGCCAGTGCTAGTGGCGGTTTCCCCCATTGTCCCCGTAGGTTCCTGTGCAACAGGTGTCGCCTCCGTAGTCACAGCATCATGCGTGGTGCCTTGGTGACTTCCGACCCCGCTGCCATGATGATGTCTATGCGCTGCAAACAGCTTCTCGGCAGCCTCAACGTCAGCATATCCTTGATTCGTGACTGTTGAATTCTTCGCTCGACTCTCTTCCGTCTCTTTGTCGGGGAACAGGTCGTCGATCGAGCTGTTCACAGTCCCTCTGATGACGTCTCCAATGCCTACCACCCCGTGCACAGCCGTCCGGATCTCCTGGCCCAACTCCTGGGCCGATTTGTGGTGATGTTCAGCCATGATGGATGGGTGAGTGGGAGTAGTTAATCACGACGATAGTTGTATAATCCTTCTAATGATTGAGCGGAACGAGAATGCTCAAATGTCAGTCTCAGCGAAGCCCGGCAACCCGCGGGAAGCATGTGATATGATAGATCATGTTCACTCGAGCCGGCTACCGCATAGCCTCCTATCATTCCACGCCTCTCCACTCACACTGAGCTCACTGCTACCCCAGAATGTGATGCCGCTACCGAATTTCTGTCAATTTGCAGTGTTCATCGATCTCGAGCGCCTTGCTAAACGCGTACTAAAACGCTTCTCATGCAAAAAACAGGATCAGGATGCCCAACCGTGCTCACTTATGCCCAGAACATCCGTACCACCTCTTTAACTTCCTTGCGGCAGATAGGACACACGTTGCACTGCTTAGCGCAATCAGAACACGCGCACACATGGCCACAGTCGTAGAAGAGAGCATCAACCTCGCCTCCGTAGCAAATCTGGCACATGCTCGCTTCCTCGTCTGCCATCTCCCAGTGTGTCATGCCTTTGCCCCATCGTTTGCCATTCATGAATCCACCCACATACTTGTTGCCTGTCCGTCGCTGCACCAAAGTTCCTTGCCCATGCCGCTCATCGTCCAACCATCCGCCTTCATACGCATCCCCATTCTGATATATCATCTTCCCACAGTTCCCTGACTTCTGTGACATCACCATCGGCCCGGTATACGTATGTCCTTGGGTGGTAATTGTGGTACAATTCGGCCCGTGAGGCTGTCCCTTGACTAGAGGTCCTCGGAAGTACTCACCTCCAAAATCCGATATCTCCACGGGCTCGGATGTCGTGAGCGACTGAATTGGATGTCGACGCTCGCGAAGGCGTATGTATTGAGACAGTATAAACGGGTCGCTGAATTTGCCTTGCTGCCGGAGCTCCACCAACTTTTTCTCTCCTAGAATCTCCCCCACCACAATGGCCATCCCATCAACAAAGTTGACGTCGTTAAAAGACACTTTGTCAGTAATTGGACTGCCACCCAGGTTGAACTCTCGGTGCCACACGTGGAAGGACTTTTCCTTATCGTAGCCGAGGCAGCGGCGTATCGCATCCTTGACAGGTTCCTCGCGTTTGGTAAAGAAGGTGCTATGTATCACAAAATCTTGCATGTCAGCATCAAACAGCTGCAGGAATCCGTAACAATTGTACACTGGATGTGTACGCAACACAGGCACCGCCGCTCGCTCATCGGTGCTGGCTGTCTCAGGAACGACCGGCGCCTGTACCGGGGCCGCATCTGTGCTGGCTGCTGTAGAGACAGGATCGGGAGAGGGTTGAGACAACTGCTGGTCTACAGCATCATGCGATAGTTCAAGAGCTGCCGCGTCTGCCTCAATCAAGGCAACAATTGCCGCCTCACCAGTGTATGACATGTCTTGGTCATTGGCCTGGACCTCTGTATGGTGCATACCGCCTAAACTCTCTGCTGCATTTGCATCCAAACCGGAAGCCTGCTGGTCGGCAAGAGAAGTAGAGCGAGTCGGAGTCTCTGTAGAAGTGTTGTTATCCTCGGACATGATCGCATCAATCAAGTGGCCATGCTCACGAGTGGATTCCGGTGTTGTGTCCGTAGCCGATCGTTCGGCCGGAGCATCCTCCATAACGATATCAGGAGAATTCTGCATTTCAAGGGCTGCAACTGGTAATGAGCCGGACTCAGCACTAGTATCATGGTCGGGAGAAGCCTCAGTCACAGTAAACTCGGCTTCCATAACTTGCTCGGCCGTGATCACAGGTGCAGGGTCCCAGGTAATCGTTTCTTCGCCTGCGGGCGCCGCAGGTGGAGCCTCTGGAGTCACGTCTATGCAGGCCTTCTTATCTGGGTACCCAAAGAGATCAGCGTCAGCTTCTGTCTTCAATGTCGAGCACCACAGACACAGTGGGCGTACTGCAGTAAGGTTGTCAGCAATCGTACGCTTCAACCGAACATTCCCCAGCTGTAGATTAGTGTATTGGCCCATCAAATCATTTCCCATGATGAATATTCTCAACTTTTGTGGGTTGTCCAATCCATAATCTTCAGCGAGCTTTCTTCTGACCGCATAGAATGTCATTGACCGAGGAAAAGTGTATTTCTTGAAACTTGGGCTTCCGTGTGTTTGAGTTTTCATGTTAAACATGTCAAGTAGCCCAGGACGACCTATCATGCCGTCGTCATGATATACTTCAACGTCGACCATGGCCTCTTCGTTCCCTTTAGTCTTCTCCTCACTGCCGACATTTCTTTCCAAGGCTGGGAGAATCCAAGATGGTGCCTCATAATCTTCCAAGCCTCCGGACAAAAGCTCTGTTACACAACTTGCCTTGATGTACATGGCCAGATATGCTGTACCTCGAGTGCCTTTGAAGTTTGCAAGTGCATCTCCTTCGAGACCTTCGAACTCGTTGAGTTTGTATCGCGTGTAAGACAAGACCTTGTTCCCATCTCTATCCTCAAAAGCAAGCCATTTGGTACCAGGTCCGTTTGGTCTCAGGATGCAGTAAAACTCACCGGAATTACGCTCGGCAACGTGTACGACGAAGCCATACAAAGCGTATTTCTCGCCGGAGCCTGGAATCTCGATCTCTTCGTTCAGTACAACTCGGTCATAATGAAGTTTCCATTCTCTCCTGGTCTGGTCGAAGGTTTCGCGCTTCAGAGCAAGGGGTAGAAATTTGGGTCCTCGTTCCCGCATGGGACCGGGTATGATCACCTTCTGGAGAGCTTGTTGGATGTCTTCCACTCCTTCGACAGGAAGTGCTGGCACCTTGACAGTCTCGCCCATGATATCAAAGATGTCACTGATCGCGGTCAGCGCTTCATTGTCCTCGACAATCTCTAGTTCGATCGATCGTCGCAACACCTCCCAGAAAGAGATGACATCACTGCAGGTCTCGCCAGCATCTTTCAAGACTTCAATGGATTTCGACACATCAACATAATTGTCTTTTGTCAGCCGTCGCATTGTGTGCAATACCCACTGGAGCACTGCAATGAGAGGTCTAGGCCTAGCCTGAGAGTTTAGCCTCCATTTCCCAGCGTCTACTGTTTGCAAGATGCGACGGAATGGGGCCAAGAGAAACCAGCAAGTCAGTCCTGCCACGGCTGGACTATGATGCCGCGGTGGCATGCCCATGGGATAGTAGCCGGCAAGTCGCTTTGACGGCCAGACCGCTTCGTGCTTCTCCGATCCGTGCCACCAGAGAGCCTGTGTGGGATCGTCGAAGATCAGAATGTAGGCATCGATCGCAAGAGTGTCATTTCTCAGGAGGGCTTGGAACTGCCCACGTTGCCTTTTGTGGATGTCTTTCCAAGGGCCAACGAAACTTAACCAGCCCCAATCATCGTTATATTGATTAAACTGATGCTCTGAAGACTTACAGGTGGAGGTTCTGGGCTCTTGTGGGTTGTAGATGACCATGCCTAACTGCGCGGCGACCCGAAAGTCGTCGTCCTTGGCAGACGTCGGAGTATCATCTTTTCCCTGCACGGCAGGATTGGCGTCCATAATAGTATCAGCTTCGCCTTGGCCATCTGAAACATGTTCAACGCCATGAGCCTCTTGGGCATCCTGTGAGGTTGTTGGGAGAGGCTGTTCTGCAACACTTTCGCTCTCAGCCGTCTTGTCGGCAGTTTCCGGTGATTGAGCTTCGCCATCGGTTTTATCCTCCTTCTTGACAGGGGTAGGTTCTGTTTTGACGACCTCCTTCGGCTCGGCCCCCTCGCCCACATTTGCATCGGGAGGGCCTTCGAAGTAGGCGAATGTGCTTTCTGGAAGTTCAGTATCTGGTGTAGGCTTGTTCAGCGAACATCGAATATAAGCACTCAAGCAGTTGTTCTTGTTTCCTTCGTTGTTTCTTTCGTTGTTTCCTCGCGGATAGAATTTGATCTGCCAGTAGATGCCGTCAATGAACGCGGCAGGGGAGTGCATGACTGTAGCCATGTTTGGTCTCTCCTTTGTGCCTCGGACGCCCTTAATCACCCAGCTCAGGCGGATCTTCTTGACCGGGCGTTGATCTGGGTCTGGCCACTCGCAAAACATCTTCTTCTCATGAGCAGCCACGTCCAAGGCACTGAGATAGGCATCTGTTCCTTCATACTCCCTCATCTCTTCCCCGGTGGGAGCAGATGTATCTTCCTCCCAGGTTACCCATTCTGGAAGCTCAGGCTCTGTCTGAGGAGCACTGGACTGCTTTGGAGAGTTCGTCTGGGGAGCGTCAGGTGATGGATTGGGAATGTCCACCGCGGGAACACCTGTAGTCGGCTCGTTGCCAGTCGCCTCCACCGCTGTCTCTTCCGGTGGATCTACATCCACGACAGGCTGATCTGCTGTTTGCGAGAGTTGTATAGGCTCGCTTTCAACTTGAACCTCTCGAGCTGCTTCGTTTTCTGGCTGCGGGGCGGGTACCTCTGACATCGGGGTATCTGCGTCTGGCTCGATCTGAGTATCCTGTTGCTGTTGATACGCCACATCTGCTGGTGGCGTATTGTTCTGCTCTTCAGCTCTTTGCATCAGTGAAGCTGGACTTGGCAGCGTTGCCAGACCTCTCTCAGGGCCCAGGGTATGAGGTGGCGTGGGCAGCTGCACAAGTATAGGGGAGTTTTGGGAGTCGGCCATGGAGAATCAAGGCCTCAAAGCTAAGGCCTGGACAATTCAGCTTTATAAGAGATGGGCGGTGAGTCACTCGATGAGTCAAGAGAGGTTTAAGCACAAACGGGAGACAGGACAGGACGAGACTTTAGTACAACCAATGTATATTGGGGCAGGACATTGGTCTGGAGACGGAGATGCAGACGAAGACCAAAGTGCATTCAAGAGGACACCTACACAGCACAATTGTTCGATCACTGCGTATGAGAAATATCTTTTGAGTTACCTGGCAGGCAACGGGAGGCAGCAACACAGGCTGCAGTGTTGGGCCGCCCCGGGCGCAGCTAATCAGAGCCCCCCGTGGTGGAGTGTGGGGTGCTGACGCGCCTATCATACGCTGTGGGCCCCTGTGGATGAGGCTGACGACGAACCCTGACTCCCTAAGAAGGGCTGGCCGATGCCTGGAACATTGCTACGGCTCCAACTAGATCAGCGCCGGGGAGCGCCCCCACTGCAGCTAATGCACTGAACTTTTGCGCGGTGGCAGCCCTTTTCAACTTCGGCACTTTATTAGTTGGCTGCATCATAGCTCAACCAGTCAGATTTGACTCAGCCAGGCCCCTGCAGAGTCAGACAGAAGTAGCTAGGACAGACATGCTTGCACCTTACTCTGATCCCTGAAATAGTCGGAAGGACTGCTGCTCAGACCTACAGTCGGCAAACGACAGCCAATCTGCTCAACATTCTTTAGAGAATGTTGATGCAACAATCAAAGGAAAAGCGACAGTCGCTTCGACATAGACCTAGGCTGGTCAGCGTTGCATAAGAGTTCAATCATCTTCCTTCTGGCATACCTTGACACTGTGGGCATCAGCTCTGATCTTGCCCCAGCTGACTGCCTCGTCCGGTCGTGCACCCGCGTCACTGCCATCGAACTCTTGTGCGGTGTTGATGTAGACAGCGCTCTCTGCGCCGTTTCGCATCAAACAAGCATTAGCAATGTGATGCTTGACGACGCCGCCTCCAAGGATGATCATGCCTGCTCGCTTCGCTCTCACCGCGATGGTGTTGATGCGGCGGATGTCCTGAACAATGTCGATTCCGAGCTGGAGCGGCGAGGCCTTGAAACTATGAAAGTAGAGCATATCACCCAGACTGCCGTCAGTGAGGGCCGGGCAGAAGACGGGGATGCCATTCTTGTGTGCCCAGTAGTACACCGATTCCTCATTGTTGATTTCTTGACCCAGGCGGTCAATGATTTTGCTCGGAGTCCACATGAACCGTTGGCCGGAAGTTCGGAATGCATCTTCCTGCTCCTCCAGCATCTTGTCGAGAATGGGAATCAACCAGTCTTCAAAAGCGCAGTAATTGTTGTTCGGCACCACGAGATTGCCGATTCGATTCAAGCCCTTTGCTCGCAAAGCGGCCCCGGACGCAGAGAATGAGCCATGATATGTTGGAGCTAGGCATTTGATAAAGTCCTCTTCTACACCGCCCGCTGTTGTGACAATAGCGGAAACGTGACGGTGCTGCACAAGATAACGAAAGGTATCCCGTAGGCCGGACGAGATCATGTTCGAGGTGTATCCGAGAAAGATGGTAGTTTTGTCACCAGTCTCAGCATCACGCCATACCTTCTACTTACAATCAGAGGGAGAGAGCGAGAGACTACATGAGCGCCAGGAAGACGGACCATATCATTAATGATTTCAATGGCTTCACCAATGGAGCTGGACTGGAACCCCTGCCCTGTCAGAGAGCCAACAAAATCCGCAATGATGGACCGGTGCTCCGAGGGGAGAGAGGCCCAATCGATGCCCTTGACTTGCCGCACATTGTCAGAGACCGGGTCAGAAGTCACGAATACGGCACCTGTTGCCTGTGCTGGGGGTGCAGAGCCCATTTTACACCAGGTCGATAGGCAGAAGAGAATAGCGCCGAAAGTGGCTCTTTTATTAATAAGAATGTGCATCCCAGAGGGCTTGGCAATGTCAAACTTAAAACTTACGTTAGCGCGCGTGCAATCGGGGAAAAGCCCTGTAGTAGTAGTAACCCTCCTCGCGTTTCTCGATTCTCTTCACCCTTTCCAACACGAAACATCCATCGTAAACCCATCTTCTCTTCAAATTTGGTGTATCTGCTCCTTTGGCAACCTTCTATACCGCCGATGAGCATTTGGCTCAATTTCGCCTGCATTGGATGTCTGCGGTCCCGCGATCGTCCAGCTGCACGTTATCCCAACTCCTGTACCCGACAATAGGCCGCTTAGTGTCTCCGCATCAGCCATAGGTTATCCATTCTCTATCGACGACTACGCGGCATACAGCGCGTTCCTGGAAGCCTTTGGTGGGTGTCCGACACCCGTGTGACGTGGATTCGACGCGAGACTGAGGCGAACTGCTACTGCTCGCTTGTCGCGCCCATGCGCCGTGGCTGCCTTTTAGGCATCTGGATCTCACCCACGAACACCAAACCTTTCTGGGACTAGTTCACACCTTGATTTCCCGGCTTTCTTCATTGGTACGCGACAACTTCACGAGACAACAAGACACCGGTTCACCAAGTTATCAATAACATATACACACACCAGAGAGGGCGCCGTCACATACCGACGCGGCTGTCGGCTTTTTCTTGAATGTCGAGATATGCACCACCGCCGCGCGACAGGAGCCCCCCTCGATATGATCGGCGCCCCTCTTCAACATTCCCTGCAGGGGGTTCCTCCTACCGTGGAACTGCCGATTCATCTCTGCCGCCTGTAGACAGGGCTCCTCCAAGAGGTCCCAAGGCCGACGGCTTTCGAGGAGGGTTTCAATCAACTACATTTGCTAGAGGCCGTGGTGGAAGCATCTTCCCGGGAAGGCCTGCTGACACGTGGGATCGTGAGCGTGACAGAGATACTCGTGCCCCTCCGCCATCATACCGCTCAAGAGATGACGACCGCGCCGATGGATGGCGTCGAGACCGAGACCTTGCGCCCTCCGACCGCCCACTTGGTCTCAGCAGAGATAGTCGTCCTTATAGTGGACGAGATAGGTCTGCATCGCCTCCACGGACGCGGAGAGACTCGCGAGAGAGCATCCCATCTTTGAGCGGTCGTCCAAGTGACAGCGGCGGGGCTCACTATGGCCCTTCAAGCAGGGGTGGACTCGGCAGAGGCGGACGAGGCAGAACGGATTGGGATCGGCGTGGCCGCAGCTCATTTGCGAGCGACCGAGACCGAGACCTCTTTCCGAACCGTAGCAGATCGCGAGATGGCCGGCGGGAACGAGAATACGACAGAGGCCGAACCGGCGTTGAACCCGACCGCTTTGATCGACGAGAGCGAAGCAGGGATAGAGACGTCCGGGGTTCTCGCGATCACGACTCTAGGCCGAGAGATCAGTCCCCAGCGCGAGGTGTCGTAAGCCAGCCTCCTGTCCGAGGAACAAGTCCACCGGCTGCTGCTTCTGCCAGTGGGCCACCCAAACCCGATATCGATTCAAGCCGGCGAGCATCTTTTGCTACTACACCTGCTGGTTTTGCTCGTGACTCACGACGTGATGTTGAAGGCGCTGACTATTTTGGCGCGAGGACAGATTCAAGAAGGAGGGATTTGCCACCGCCCACTCCCTATCAAGGCCCTCCTACGCTATCAGCTTCCGCATCTGGTGGTCTTGATTATGGTCCCCCGCCATCTATTTCCTCTACTCCTGTGAATGTCGATAAGCCAGTATCTGGTAAGCCAGTATCTCAAAAGGTGGATACTTCAGTTGCGCCATCGTCCGCTTTCCAGCCTCCAAGCGGGCCCAAGGCTGACAGAAATAACTCTACTGCCAGTGGTGTGCAACATATCAAATCAACCCATCAACTGGATACTATCCCAAAACATGAGCCAAGCAGATCACGACCGCCGGAGGCGGAAAGCCCAGTGCTCCCTGTCGAGAGTTCCTCCAAAAACGCGGAAGCCAAGAATGAAACAAGACCTCAGCGGGCTTCTCCACCTCCTAAAACAATGCCTACTAATGTTCCCTTGGGTCCTCGCTCGAGCATGGTATCAAACTTCAAGCAGAGACTGTCATCCACAGAACCTCCTACCCAGCTAGTACCTCCAAAGCCAAGCGCAGATTCTCGAATAGTCTCAATACCGACGGGGCCTAGACTGGACCGAGAAACTCCGGCAAGGCCGTCTGCTGGAGTCTCAAATCGATCGTGGACATCCCCAGAGTACAACAGAGCCAAACCATCAATCATGAGCTCTCTCAATCGCGAAAGACCATCCTTTCCCGCTCCCACTGGGCCAAGGTCGCAAACTTTGCTCGCCCCTCGTGAAGAGAAATCCAGAATTTTTCCGTCGTCCACAACAACAACAACAACCAGCTCTACTACTCCAATCACCACTGCAAAAAAATTGTTTCTAAGCGATGCCAAGTCTCCGCCTCTTAGCTCGGGCACGACGCCCAATAAGGAATCAGACGTTGAGATGTCGCTTCCAGTGTCCAGTGATGACGAAGGAGATGAAGACGAATTTGACGAGGATGACTTCCAGGCCTCGGAGGAGAAGTATCTGGTCGAACGCGGCCTCATTGAGGCTAAGCGTCCCCCACCGCTCTTGCAAGACCATATTATTCGATCGTTGCTGGTTAGAATACAGTTCTTGAACATGCTCTTCTATGATGCGATACCATTGCTAAAAGAAGAGGATACGATTATGGAAAATGTTACACAACCAGAGCAGCTCTCGCAGACCGGTTTACTATCCCCGGATTACATGTCTGAGGAGCAAAAAGAGAAGAGTGGAGTCCAGCACCCTCAGCCTCGTGGAAGACCACTCAGCCAAGCACCAATCAACCCTATTCCAACTCCTCCGCTCGAAGAGCTCCCCTATTTGAAGAGAGAAGTACTAGGCCATACAATCTTCGAAGACTCTGATGACGAAGTCCAACAAGAGGCCACAACGACTCTGATCCGCCAAGAGTTCGAAAGCTCTGCATTTGAATGGCAAAACGGGCTTGACGATCTCAAGGCTGATTTCAAGAGGATGTACATCCCATGGAAGCAGGAAGTTCAGTCTCTTGAGCAGCGGGAACGTGAGCTGCAGCATGTCAGTCCCGCACCCGCATCTCCAGCTCCGTCTGCAGCTGCTTCAATTCCTGCTTCCGCGGGCCATGAGCGCACTCGAGGAGCGAGAAACACAACCGAGGCAGACTTTCAAGCGGCTATCCTGATGTCCCAGCAGTCTGCCAAGGAAGAAGAAGAGCGTAGAGAGCGAGAAGCCGCGGCCAACTCCGGCCCAAACCTTGATACAGAGGCCGTCATTCCCGCAATGCTCAGACCGGACGAAGTGAGGCTTGACATGTTCGAAGACACCAATGGGTTGATTCCAGTAGACATTTCCCTTGAGGTATTCGGCTACATTCCCCCTGAGGATGATTTCACAGAGGAGGAGCACCTCTCTTTCGTTCAGGCATATTGTCAGACACCAAAGAAATGGGGTAAGATCGCAGAGGCTTTGCAGGGTCGCAGCTACCAGGAATGTATTACCCACTATTATCTGACAAAGAACGAAGCCAAGTACAAGGAGATCTGGAGGAGATCGCAGCCAAAGAGAAAGCGAGGCCGAGCTGCCACGAAACCACGATCGACGGCTCTGATGTCTGAGCTGATGTACGGTGAGGAAGCCGAAGGAAATGTGGCTGTCACAGACACGGGGAGACCGAGGAGAGCTGCAGCACCCACTTTTGGTGACAATGGAGGAGATTCGGATCTGGGAGCGCCTATGCCTCAGGCAAAACGACTGGCTGGAAATGCCAAGGATCCTTCCGGAGATGCCCCTGCCGCAAAGGGAGGACGTGGAAGAAAAGCTGGCACTGGTACTAAAGCACGAAGAACGAAGGCTCAGATTCAAGCAGATCAACAACAGGCTGCGGCGCTTCTCCTGCCTGCGGTCGCACCTGATGGATCTACTCAAAAGGCCCTTGGCGTTCCACATACAGAGCATGCTCGTACACTTCTGCGCCCTGAAGATGGCAATTCAAAGCCAGTCGTGGCGCCAAGCTCCGAGACATCTAGAATGCCGGACGTTGATCTTCAGCAGTATGCACTAGTCGATGAATCGCGACATGGGCATGTGGTACCGAGTACCGGAATAAGTCAGACCACAAGCTACTGGTCTGTCATAGAGCAGAGGCTGTTCCCTGAGCTGGTGGAGCGCTATGGAACAGATTTTGTTGCGATTGCAGAGCACCTGAAGACTAAATCGCTGACAATGGTAAGTTAGGCTGACCCTAGAGCACATGTGCCCTCTGACGTCCGATAGATCAAGAATCATTACAACCGGCAGGTTTTGGAGACAAACCTAGAACTAGAAGAGCTGGCAAGAAAGGTAGACAGACGCAGGGCGGCAGGAGAACCTGTTTGTCGACCACCGAGTCCGGCAACACAGACCAAACGCAGACACGAAGCCAGTCCATCCACGGCATCTATCACCAGGCCAGCGGCGACTCCTTCAGAGTCGGCGTTCGGAGATGTTGAGCGCCAGGCACTCCAGTCCAAGAATGGATACACAGATGATTTTCCATCCAACGCTGTTCAGCGCAATGCTTCGGGAGAGCTGATTGCTAAACCTAGGAGTTCTCGAGATAATTTCCGGGAGAGTCAGCCCTTGGCCAGTCATACGGCCAAGCATGAGGAAGGCTCGAAAATGAGTATCTTTAGCCAGAAGCCGTATGGCGGACCGCGTAGCGGCACCTTCAAGGAGGAAGTATCCATATTCAGCGTACCAGCGCAAAGCATTCACAGCGTTCCTCACGAGCCACCATCGCACCAGCATCCAATGCGCCCAACTGAGTATCGTGGTGTTGATATTGTAGGATCTACGCTAGCTGGATCACCGCAGCAGGTACCTCTTGGTCACCTGCGAGACCCGGCCATTACCACGACGCAGACGTCCGGAAACGTCTTGGGTCAGATCCTACCACAAGCCGATAAGTACAGTGTTCTGGGATACCAACAGCAGCAGAGCAGGAATGTGAATGTTGGGCTTGGTCATGTACACCTGGAGAAGGACGCGGGTTCTGGCCGTCGCTTGGATCCTCCGCCAAGAGAACTGCCGGTCAGCTTTGCTAGGACCCAGTCTCCGGCTCTGACCCAAGTACAGCCAATTGGTCTGATGCGAAAAGAGGAGCAAGCTCAGCCGTCTGCACCACCCCCAGAGCCGCCCAAGCCGGCACCGGCAAAGCGATCGAACATCATGAGCATTTTGAACAATGATCCAGAGCCTCCCAAACGTCCGTCTACGGATCTGCCAAATCAATCGTCAGTCCCGTCACCCCAACCGACAGGCACAAGCACTCTAGCAGCTCAATATGAACGAATATCCGACTTTCGTCAAGAGGAACGATCGACTTCGTATGGCCATGATCTACGACCACAATTTGGCCAGTCATCAAGCCTGTCTGCAACCTCACAATTGCATCGAGACCATTCAGCAGGCTTTTCTGCTAACCCTGGCCCCGGTCCAAATGATGCATGGATGGCACGGTACGACCCTCGAACCCAGGCAACCTCTTCGGAGCCACGAATACTACACCAGTCGCCAAGGCCAGGACCATACTCTGTTGTGCCGGCTGGCACGCAAGCCGAGACCACTCAGCCGGGACAAGGCCTGAGAATGGAGCAACAACGCCCGCTGGATGCGGTTGATCATCGCCGCGCTCTACTGGGACAAATCGGGCACCCAGGCAATAACCCATCGCCTCCGCCTCAACCAAACACCTCTTACCGGTCGATGTCGAGTTCTTCACACCATGGAAGGATGCCGTCGCTTGGCTTCCAAACCAACACGTCCCAGCAGATGAACCATACTCACCAAGTACAACAGGTTAGCAACCATCCACACTCAGCAAGCTCAACGCCGGTACCAGCTCTGCATCACCAACACCAACAACAGCAGCCTCAACCACCACAACAACACCAAAGCCGACCCACTTTTGACGTGCACGGCCAACGACCGCCAATGCAGCCAAACCTAGCCGCTCATCAACCACACCATCAACCGCTGCGGCCAGAACAGCGTGACCACGAGCTGGCTCTCCAACGACAGCGGGAAGCCGAGGCACAGCATCAGCAAAGCATGCGTGTACCTGAACGAGACCGGGAGCCGCGATCATTCCATCGCCGCGATCATCTTTACGCGATGGAGAACCCTTCACGCCTTAACCCGACTCCGCCACCTCCACAGGCTCAGGGACAGGCTCAGGGACAGCACCACAATCACAGTCAGCATACCGCCCAACACCAGGTTCAACACCAGGTGCAGCACCAGCAGCATCAATCGATCATGACAGGGCCTGGTGTTGGGTCAGGCATACCAACATCGACTCGGCATCTGGCCTTCGCGCACAACCACATCTCCCACCAGCACAGCCATACCCCGGGCCATAGTCACAGCCATGGCCACACGCAGCAAGAGCCGCTCCAACGCACCTTTACTCCACCTCAGCACGGGCCCGGATTCTGCGCTGGTGCTGCACCGACACATAAAGCCCAGCCGCATGCGTTGCAGGCAGGTGTGCCCCCAGCGCAACATCAACAGCAACAGCAGCAGCAGCAACAACAACAGCAACAGCAACAACAGCAACAACAGCAACAGCAACAGCAACAGCAACAGCAACAGCAACAGCAACAG